>JBBMEF010070724.1:0-10636 GCA_037832685.1 Sicyos baderoa | reverse complement strand
TTGCTATATTTGCAATATTTTTAAAAAGTTGCTATATTTGCAATATTTTTAAAAAGTTGCTATAATTCTAATGCAGAATAGGAAAATTGGTATACAGCGCAAATTCCCTTATATAGGTCTCCAAACCAAATAAATGACATTATGGTGAGAGTGTTTTTGAGGATGTACTCAAATTCTCCTCTTAATGATAAAATTTGTTTATCGAAGAGTTGTATAAATAGTTGTAACTTTTTTTGTTTCAAAAAAAAATAATAGTGGTTACTTTTTAATTGTAACATTTTAAATTTTTATTTAATGAATTTATTTATTTATTTATTATTTTCTTTTAAAAAAAAGTAATAAATATTTTGCACTCTGTTTTAAAATGTTTTGGGGACGACACTTTTTTTTTTTTTTCATTTGTATTTATAAATTTTTGTTTTATTTTCATTTTAATATCCCATTTTGTAATTAATTAGTTAAATCTTACTAATATTAAATAAATAAAAAATATATGAAATTGATTAATAATATGATAATGTCTTTTTGTAACAATTTAAAATTAATAAATATTAAATAAATGAATAAAATTGAAAACAATTTTTAAATGATTACGTAAGTAACTCTAATTTAAAATGAAGAAATATAATTTGTAAATGTGATACTAGGTGAAAGGGAAAATTGTTAATTGATTGAAAATTAATGGTAATATATAAAAGTTTTTTTAAAAAAATAAGGGAATCTAAATTAATGGTAATATATAAAAGTTTTTTTTTAAAAAAAATAAATGATTACACTGTTTTGGAATCTAAATTATTGGGATCAGTTAGTTCACTTACAGGAGAGGTGGAAAATTCTTGCGAAGCTCTCCCAAAAGCATTGTTTTATGCTGTTGTAAGAAAGGTGTCTGATAGCTATTTTTTAGATGTTGCTAAATTGCTTGGAGGGTGTGTGTACAACTTACAAGGGGCATTTGCTTTTTCAAATATGGGAATGTTTTGGTTCCTAAAAAATAACGCGGTGGTTGAAGGTTTGTACTTTGAAGATATGTTTCCCTCAAAGTCTCAGGTTCAAGACTTACCTATAACATTAATTTATATTTATAGATAATGTCTCTATTCTTCTGATTGCTCCAGATATTTAATCGAGGGATGGACGTGGTTACTCAGGTTATAGTGGAGCACACCTCCGATTTCCTAGTTTCCAAAAAAAGGAAGAATATGGGAATGTTTTGGGATTTCCATGGATATCCATCCATCCGAGTAGACAAACTCTGTTACTGTTTGCTGTGATGAGATTGGTCTTTCCATGTGAATCCATCCATCCGAGTACGCTGAGAAGAAAGAATGGTTGAGGTTTTCTTCAAATATCAGCAAGTTAATGAACAGCCATGATTTACAGTGACAATCCCAATGAATTCTTGTTCATAATATTATTATCTATTCAATACTAGAGTTCACCAAATCAGAATATCCAGTTTTTGTTCCTTTGCTCTTATACCTTTTCCTCCATCTCCCGTATTTAAAGTTGTTTAACCATCGTGGCTCAATTGGTCAAGGAGAGTCTTGAAGTGCATAAGATGATGGGTTCAATTTATGGTGGCCACCTACGAATTAATTTCCTACGGATTTTCTTGACATCCAAATGTTGTAGGGTCGGGCGGTATATTCCGTGACATTAGTCGTGATGCGTGCTAGCTGACACGGTCAGTCACGAATAACAAAAAGTAAAAAATAAAAATAAATGTAAAGCTGTTTTTGTAAGGGAAAAGTCCCCTGCAAATAAAATAATGTATGTTTGCTGAAGAGCCGTTTTAACTGTGCTTTGAAATGATAAGATCAACAAGAATTTGATCTTGTTGCCTTGCCAATGACAACTTGGGACAATGGACAAACTCTTCCACGTGGCATTAACCCAGAGGATTTAGTAATTTCCGGATCTGCATACTATAAATACAAGTGTAATCAAATGCAAATACCCCTCCCCCTACTTGTCGAATGAGTCAGTGGCGTAGTGGTTTCATTGTTTGGTTGTAAACCAGTTTAACACCAGCGTCACGGGTTCCATTCCTCGAATCGATATTTGTAATCCCCCTCCTCCAACTTGTGTGGAGTATATGCTACATTTTCCAAGCAGCAATCTTTGAAGAAGAAGAAGAAGCAGTCTTTTGAGAGTCGTGGGTGCTGAAAGCAACGCCTTGAAAGTAGTCTCCTCGGATAAGCCTCTTCCGACTTTAAAGCATCTTTTCGATTGGGATCCGTATAGCGGCAAAAGCTTTGGCTTCGACAATGGTCTTGAACATGAAGTTCTTTCTATAGTTTCCTTTTGTACCTCCATAACCAGCCATTCTGCTCCAACTTCTCATGAATTGAAGCGGTTCAAGCTCACTCATCTTTTCTGTGTCATCAAGACTTCTAAGAACATAATGCATCATGACAATGTTTTATCCTCTCTGATTTACTTGGTGTCAGCCAATCTATTTCGGCCACTCCCGCCACCGTCGATCGGCTCATGTGTCTCTGACGATGAAGTCGCCGTTGCCATTCATTCGCTAACTTGGCCGCAACTCGAAATCGTCTACGATATGCTCATGTGGCTGCTCGTCAACGTTGATCCACAGACACTTGAGAAACATATAGATAACACCTTTCTTCTTGGCCTTCTCTCACTTTTTGATTCAGAGGAATGGAGGGAAAGAGAGAGTTTGAAGAATATATACCACCAAATATACTACAGATTCGCCACGTACCGATCATGCATGCGCAAAGCAATGAGCGCCGTGTTCTTAGACTATATTTTCGAGACGGAGCGGCACAATGGCATTGCGGAGATGCTCGAGTTATGGGGGAGCATAATCAATGGATTTGCAGTTCCTCTAAAGGAAGAACACAAAGTTTTCTTGAAAAGGATACTAATTCCACTGCACAAGGCCAAGGGAATGCAAGGTTTCAACAAGCAGCTTGGTTACTGTGTGTCTCAGTTCTTGCAGAAGGAGCCTGAGCTTGGTGTTTGGGTTGTGAGAAGTATTATAAAGTATTGGCCTCTTGCTAACAGTCAAAAGGAGCTAAGACTCATTGAGGAATTGGAGGATTTGATGGAGAAATTGGACCCCAAACTGTATGTGGATTTAGCTCTGCCTTTTTGTTCCCACATGACAAAATGTTTCAGCAGTTTAAACTCCCTTGTAAAGTTGAATCCCTCCTGCCCCGTTTGATAATTATTTGGTTTTTTGTTTTTTGTTTTTAAAATTTAATTCTATTCTTACTCATATTTCCTACAATGTCTTTCCATCTTTCCTACAATATATCCATATTTTCTTAAGAAAGTATGTGATGTTAACCAACTTTTGAAAGTTATTTTTTTCTGTTTTCAAATTTTGGTTTAATTTCTACAAATATAGTTGAGATGTAGATATCCAAGTAAGAAAAAATATATGATAAAATAGTCATTGTAGGGTTAAATTTCAAAAACCAAAAACCAAAAACCAAATAATTATCGTAAGGGGTCTCAACTAGTTTATATCATCACTACTAAAAACTACTTTACTCAAAATTTCCTTTTTTTTCTTTTTTAGTGCACTTTTAACCTTAAAATAATGTGGTCACCTCACCTCAATGTAGTTGTCACTCAATTAGATAAAGTTTGTAAGAAGTATTTGTAATCTTTTCTTCCATACATACAGCTTTGGTGGTAATTTGTCTCTTAATGAAATATACCTATTTGGTTTGTTGATTCAACAGTTTTGTTGTTCATTCCTATGAAGAAGAATCGAACTTGTGTAATTAACAGATATTGAAATGGTAGGTTTAACCATCATGGAGCGGTCTAGTGGTGAAGTCTATGGTGGTCACCTACTTAGAAATTAATTTTCTAAGAATTTCTTTGACATCCAAATGTTATAGGGTTATGTAGTATGTTTCGTGACTATAGTCGAGATACACACAAGCTAGCCTGGACAACCACATAAGGTCTTGATTGTAAAAAATCAATGCTTGGTTTTTTTGATTCAGGTGGCAGAACGAGCACTGTATATATGGAATAGCGACGCATTCGTGAAGATGGTGTCGACGGCCGTGGAAGAGGTGTTTCCAGTAATTATAAGAGGAATGGAAATTAATGTTAGGAATCATTGGAACGATAACATTAAGGATTTGGCATTCAATGTCAAGAACATACTTGAAGAAATCAATCCAATTCTTTACCATAAAATTCTCCACAAAATTCAGAGATTGTGATTCTGTTGTAGGTTAATTTATTGCAGGCAAAGAGTAGAGCTCCCATTTTAGTTTTGTAGAGTCTGTGTAAACCAACAAGAACCCAACTCTCATGATGATGATCTAGTAATCAAGAGATTACAAGTTTAAACCTCTCATCCTAAATGTTATAAACTCGAAACCAAAACAAAGCGATTGTTAGTTTGATATCTTACCTGAACCATTGTTGTTTCTCTGAATAAGTTCTAGATAACACCATGATGAGCCAGAAGTAGTCTTGGTCAAGTATGTTAATTTAGATTTATAATGCTAATAACCAATTTATCCCCACATAATGTACTCTTTGAGTTTCTATTTAGGATTTTGAGAGTGCAATTAACAGGGCTTATTTGTTTACCTTGGTAAGTTAGATAAGAAGAAACTTATTGCAAGTAAAAAAGAAAAAAATAATAATAATCGAGTATTATAACTATTTAACATGTGGAATAGAAATTTGAATCTCAACCTAAGAAAAATATATTTAAAAAGATCCTTAATTAATTGAGCCCAAGTTAAGGTTAATAATCTCAATGGTCATTTCAAGAATATTCTCATGATATGGAACAAAAGTGGAAAAAAAACATGTAAAATGAGATTGGAACAATTCATCCAAAACATTTATGAAAGACATCATTTTTTTCCCTCCTTTTCTTTTTGATATTCACTTAAAAAAATTTCTCAAAAACAAAAAATTGCTCAACAACCATCTACTTGCTCAACAGTGAAGATGCCCAATACCCAGGATAGAGTTTTAGTACAAACATGATATGGTTGAATCAAATAAGAAAACTGAAGAACATGACATTTTCTTATTGCTTTCAAAAGCATAAAAAGATCCCAAATAGCCACAGCTGCTAAATGTAGCAAGACTAACTAAGCTCTATCCTTCACAAAAACCTATATAAACCATATGACCATAATCATAAAACTGAAAAGGAAAACAAATGTGCTCTACTCTACCTATACAACTTCTGTAAGGCAAACCATCGCCCGAAACTCGATATAACGAATCCATACTGGAAGTGTACTCGAAAATAGACCACATGAAAGGAAAGGTTAGGAACTATAAGGGCACCACACTGTCTCAGCATATCCCCCTGTACAATATTGTCCCACTTCAGCTGCTTCATCTCATGTTCTGTCTCAACCAAGTCAACCTGTATATAAACCCTAAGGATCTTCCAACTTCAACAAAAACCTCAGCGACCTCGATATTTCTGAGACTGCAACTACTAAATCTTGATGTTTGCTCCAATCAATAATAAGAGCAACGACACGCAGACCGCGCACAAAATGTTCATTGTTTTCGAGACAGAATTTGAAGCATATTTTTTAGAAGAATGCTTACTGAAGTAGGTTGATAAACAGCATCCTATACATATTTTGATAGTTTGGTCCTCATAGAAGGTTCTAGATTAGAAAAAAACATGTCCCACCTCCCACCATCATTTTCCAACATCTGCCAAATGGACATTGAGATGAACATTAATATATTGTACACTAGGACCATATATTATTATGACTAATATGAACATAACATGCAAAGAGACATTACAACGTTCAATTCTTTAATCAACCATAACCATAGATCTGATGTTTCCCTTCCCTTTAGTTTAGTCAATCAACTAGTTAACAAAGACCTTACACCCCATACCTGGCGCAAAAAGAGCTATCAACTATTAGTATTACCATCTTTCATGGCCCCATCATTGCAATTATTTTGCAATTGTGCTTTTTATTGAAAAACTAACTATTATTAAAACGAATAAAAGAAGAGAATTTGTACTGTATAGCAACTTTAGAACCATTTATTAGAATTATCGCACATTTTTATCAAAAATTGGTTTATAGCAAAATTCTGAGTGATTGAGTTCTTGATTGTATTCAATCAGTTTGTCAAGTGATTGAGCTCATCAATTAATTACTAGGTGATTGAGTTTGATTGAGTTTGATTGAACTCAATCACTCAGAATTTTGCTATAAACCAATTTTTGATAAAAATGTGCTATAGATGCAATTTTTTAGCCCATTTTTGTTATACATGAAAAATCCCCATAAAAGAATACAAACGGTGCCCCAAAAAAGCCAACAATAGTAATTCATTAGTGTATATCCAATGTCTAAGAGGTTATGAGTTCGAATCCCTCCACCCCAAAGGTGCCCAAAAATGGCCAGGCCAAAAATGGATGGTATAAAAACTTTGATGTTTTTTTTTAATTCAACAATATTTGGAATGAGAGGATTTTAAGCTGTAACCGTGAATCCAAAATTTTAACCTCTAGATTATCAGGTCATACATCATATCAATTAAGCTCAACTCATGTGGGCAACTTTGATGCTTTTTTCTTGTGAATACTAATTGGAGATTTGGTTTTTCTTTCCTTCTCTTCCTCTTCCTCAAAATTTTAACTACAAAGCTCACTCTTCCAGCCTAAACCACAACTCCGCAAGTTTATAATGCACACTAGAGTTGGTCTTATTTTCAAATTCCAACAATTTATTCAAATTTTTCCTTAGAATGGGGGAGATGGGAAGGAAATGTTTAGAAGTAGTTTAGTACTTCAGTTACCAACCTGTTTATAACCATGCAGAACCCGGCACACTTCATTATGAAGATCTTGATTCCTTATTTCCTGCAGGAAATAATCACAGTTAGGAATACATCGACCCTCGTAGAAACGTCAAGCAATGTCAAATATTGATAAACAAAGTTTCCATATGCTTACATGCCAACTGGCAATGGCTCTGAACATAAAAACAATTGAACTAAGTGCTCCCGACGGATTTGATATAACCTGATAGTAGAAAAGACTTAATAATTATTAATCAGAAACATATATAGTACTTGCAACAAACTCAAGGTGCTTACCAGAGCACAAAGACCTCGGAAAGCATCCTCCTTTTCTACATCATCACGTACCCTGCCAGTATAATGAAAACCTCAAATCATGCTAAGAAATACAAGGAAAAAAATTTGTTTCGATTTTCCTTTGTGATACAAAGATGTGATTCAAATAAAAACAATCAGAAGTAAACAATTCTGTCTAGCAATTAATCAGTAGGCCCTATCCTCCAAATACACAATCATGGTTTAAAGTTGTCTATAAGCCATTTCTACTTGAGAAACAATTTTATGAGATAAAATGTCAAAAATTAGAATGTAGTGTTTCATAAATTTTAACCCGGCGTAAAAATGCCTCTCCCTCTCTCTCTCTCTCCCTCTCTCCCCCTTCTCTCCCTCCGCCTCACCCAAACTCACCTTCTCCGATGAAGCCCATCAAGCCACACCCCTACAACCATGACGGAAAAAGTTCTATCTTTCAAGATAGACAAGAAGCGTTTCTCCATTGCCAGAAAGCTCCCGGGATCCTTCACCATCACTGAAGTCAACCTTAATAATAGCCTTGTGGTCTCTTTCGACTGGGTTTTTCTCCACTGGCTCATCGACAATCTTGAAAGAATATGCAACATTGGATTAAACCATAAGTTTTTCAAAGAACACAGATGGGGAGAAACAGTCGTTTGGTTGGAAAAGATCTCGAACAAGCGTGGACATTGCGCTGATATCACGAAGCTGAGTCCAAATGGAAGGATACAGAGGATTATGGTACCCATTGGCATTGAAAGAAAGGGCTGGAAAGATCTTCTAAAAAGCTTAAATAGTTTATCCCAGGTGCAAAATGGTATTGAATCCATTGGGGACCTCTCCATAAAGTCTCCACCTAACCTCTTAACTCCCAGGAAAGAAGATGATAACAAGGATTTTGTCGCTGTTAAGGATTATTCCTCCCCACATTTTGCAACTTTGATCTTATCAAAAGCTGTCATTGTTCAGAGGAAGAGATTTCATGATAATTGGCCGGACCTGGGCAAAGCTCTTAAAGATGTTTTTTCAAGTGGTGCTCTAGCTCCATTAACCTCTGACAAAGCATTGTTATCATGTACTGATGCAAAACAAGCTCAAATTCTTGGTGGAAATAAAGACTGGATCAAAGTGGGAGCCTATGAGGTGAAGTTCTATCCATGGAATGCAGAGACCATCCTCACAGAACCAAAAATCCCCAGTTATGGTGGATGGATCCGGATTAGGAACTTCCCTATTGATCAATGGAACATCGACGCATTTAAATCAATAGGCGATGCGTGTGGGGGCTATGTGGAAACAGCCAAACAGACTCTCTCCCGTTTAAACATGATGGAAGCTAGTGTGAAAATTGCTCAGAACTCAAATGGTTTTATCCCTCGAGAAGTTCATGTTAAATCGCCTTCATCCTCTGTTTTTCGAGTGGAGATAGACACTTATTCTTTAGACGATTATGCTATCGGTTATATTCAAAGTGTCCATGGTAAGATTCCGAGCTCTCCGGTGAGTTCTGTGGCGAGAGATAAAGCTCCGACTGGCGTTTCATCGGAGGAGAAGCAGCGCCTGGTTTCTGCAAAATCGACGGAAAAACAGAGCATCGTACGAAATTCCTCGTCAGCTACAGTGCGTCGATCGTACTTAGCCACTTTGATAGGCTCAAAATGCTGGAAACCAATCAACAAAGCTGCTTCAGGTGGGCCCCATTCCTCTGTATTAACCAAGTCTAAACCTTCCCCTCCATCACCCTCTCTTTTAACCAACAGACAAAAGACCAAATCCCACCCCATTACCCAACAGACTTATCAACCACCCTCTGAACCAGCCTTAAAAACCTCTGACCAACCTATAAAACCTTCCTCCTCTCGAGCCGACCCCACCTCTGACTTACCTTCTACATCTTCTTTTTCTCGGGCTTTGGTTCCGGTTAGTTCTAATCAAATTAGACTAACCAGATCCTTATCCCTTCCATCTCCCCTGACCATCAAACATACCAAACACATTTACATCAACACAACCCCTTTGACCATAGCCATCGGCACCAAACACTCTACCAACCAGAACTACTCTTTCTCCGAAACAGAAGGAGATTGCTCTTCACCGGGCAACACTTCTATCACGGAGTCCAATCTTGAAGACAACTCATTAGCCATACAACCGGTTTCACCTGACTTAGACCTTCCCTCTTTCTACCAATTGACCGAGGATGGAGGCCCATCATCCCCTGTCCCTCTTCGAATTGAAGCTCCCAACCTTTATTTAAAAACAGAGACTTTTGTTGAGGAAGATCAGAGGAATACAGAGGAAAACAATGGCGATATTAATTCGGAAACAAACGAGGCTTTTGTGAATGAACTTTTACAGAGGAGAATTCAAACCGATCCATCATCTCTTCTCCCTCTCCTCTTCCCTTGGTTGGCAGAAGAAGGAATGTGTATCATGCCCATGCCTTCTTTCAAAAACACTTCAGCTGCATTCAAGAAGAAGTCGAAGAGCATGAGAGAGCTACAAAACTTGAATTCTGAATTAAAGTTCTCCCCAAAATTCGCATCCAAGCAATGCATAGGCTCGTCCCCCCCTAAATGATTATTCTCTCTTGGAATACTAGGGGCCTAAATTGCTGGAAGAAGAGGGCTCTGATTAAAGAATTTATTCTTCAGCAAAATCCTGTTATTCTCATCCTTCAGGAGACAAAATAGAGTACCATGGACACTGCTTTCATCAAAAGTATTTGGGGTTCGCGAGATTTGGCTTGGTCTTGCCTTGATTCTGTTGGTTCTAGGGGAGGAATTGCCATCTTGTGGAAAGAATCATTGTTTACCACCTCTAGCATCATGAAAGGTACCTACACTCTCTCTGTTCTATTCTCTCTACATGATGGTTTCTCCTTCTGGTTAACAGGAGTTTACGGCCCGAGCAATCCTAGAGATCGATCTCTTCTATGGGCGGAATTTGAAAATCTCAGTAACAGTTGCAATCCAAACTGGATTTTGGGAGGAGATTTCAATACCATTCGATGGACCAGCGAAAAGAGTTCCCCTTATGGCGATGTGAGGATTACGAGCTCTATGAGATTGTTCAACAGCTTCATTCAAAATTCCAATCTTATTGACATCCAACTGACCAACGGCGGTTACACATGGTCTAACCTTAGAAGCAACCCAACCTTATCTCTGTTGGATCGTTTTCTCCTATCTGATTCCATACAAGCTAAATTCAGCATTGTTAGTGCTAGGAGACTTGAAAGGATCTGCTCCGACCACTTTCCTATTAGTCTCTCTCTCGGAAAAGCTTCATGGGGCCCCTCGCCTTTTCGTTTCATCAATGCTTGGTTGAATCATAATTCTTTTTTGCCTATGCTTGAACAATGGTGGATGAGTAACCATTTTGATGGATGGCCTGGACACAGAATCATCCAAAAATTGAAGGGGCTGAAATATGCTCTTAAAGATTGGAATGTTCACACCTTTGGGCACCATAAAGAGAAAGCGCTACAGATTCGGAAGGATATCGACAAGATTGACGACAAGGAGTTAGATGGAAC
>JBBMEF010070703.1:0-10639 GCA_037832685.1 Sicyos baderoa | reverse complement strand
TAGAAGTAAAAAATCTACGAATTGAACCGATTGAAGTGTAATGATGATTGAATAGGAATTTTGGGCAAAATGTGCTAGGAATGAAATTATTTTAAAAAATGTGCTACAATTGTAATGAAGAGCCAAAAATATGCTATTAAGAGCAAATTCTCAAAAAAGAACGCAAGTTATTGTTAAACTTAAATCTTTAAATTTAAAGACATGTTAAATTTTCTTAAAAAAAGAAAAATCCTATGTTAATTTTGAATAAGCACATCTAAAATGAGTTAGACAAATTGTTCACGATTTGTTACTATATTTTGTTCAATATTTTTTTTATTGAACAATTAAAAGTTGAGAGAATTACGATAGATATTCATATTTGAAACTTATTTTCAAAACTATCCAAATTTCAAACTAATTACAAATTTATTTTTTTATTTATAAATGTAATTAATGTTTTTTACTTTAATTCCCACACTACTTTCTAATTAATTTGTTTTTCATTTGTTAATTTCTTTGTAAATCTAAAAAAAAAATTAATACGTTCTTCTCTTTACTTTTATGTAGATTTTATATACTTTTTTTTTAATACAATAATCATGAATTAATTTACCATCATGATTTAATTTGTCATATACATATATTCCATTTTTATCTTTTTCTTTATTTTTTTCTTCCGTTCATTCTCACTCGTTTTATTTATCAAAGTTTTTCCTTACATCTTAGTTTAGTTTTAGCTCTTTTAACCAACATTGTATTTCTTTATTGTCGTTGAAGATTTTACCACCGTGTTCTTCGTATGCAGACTAGTATGAAGTTTGAATTATTTTTAAAAATAAGTTTCAAAATGTGAATATCTATCACAATTACTCTATATAATATTGTATAATTTGAACAATGCAGACTAGTATGACGTATTATTTCAATACACCTATTTAATTATACAATATGTCTAAAAGTATTACAACATGAATATTTTTTCGATATAGACATATTTAACAATACGGTCTCTAAATCTAGTATGTCTAAAAGTATTACAACATGAATAATTTTGGGGTTTTTGCATGAATAGACCAAATTGAAAAGGTATTTATAATATTAGGTAAAAATATATATATTTAGCAACCATAATCAAATATATGGTATAAGTAATACCTTTTATATGGTATAATTAATATTAATATCTTAATTATATTGTAGGATGAATATTACTTATATTATATATTTGACTATACATGTCAAATATTTTCAAATTTGCCTTAGTTTGTAATTATTTTGTGAAATTGGACTATCCAACACAAATTTCCCTATTTTTTTCCAATACATACATATTTAATAATACGGTCTCTAAATCTAAAAATGTATTATATAATACGGCATAATTTTAACTATACATAATTGTATGATTAGATTTGTACGAACAACTAACAAGGTATTATAATATAGAGATTTGGGAAATATTTAAATACTTCCTTCAAAATTTTGGAGAAAAAAAAACTCTAATCTATTAAAATAGATCTATTAAAATAGAAGAGAAAGCCAAAGATATGGAAGGTGGAAATATGATTTTAGCAAGTGGGGGAGATAATTTAGGGATTTGGAAAAAAAAATCCAAAATATTAAAGATAGTTTCGTTGTATTAAATTATAAAATAAGGACATTGAAGTCTTTTCTTGATTAAGATTTTTTTACTTTAAATGCGTGAATTAATTTGATAATAGTTTCAATTAAGATTTTTTACATTTCAATTTTTCCACCCTCATTGTTTTCTTCTTGTAAAAATTATTCAACCTTCATCATCTACGACGACAATTTTGGGCGGACCTCCACGAATCAATTTTATACTCTAAAATGTTGGATTTAAAAATCACATTCGAAATTAAAAATAAAAATAAAGAAGGAATTTCATTTAAAAATCACATTCGAAATTAAAAATAAAAATAAAGAAGGAATTTCATCTTATCATCTTCATCTAACAAATTCTCAATTGATTTGAGTTACAACTTCTTCTTCTCTTCTATAAATTTATATTCTCTGTTTTTATATATTTAAGGGAACACCAAGAAAAAAGAAAAAAAAAAAAAAAACTTCATTTTGGACCATTAAGTTTTAAAATATACACTAATTCCCTAATTTCACCTATTTTCTTTGATTCAAAAGTTTAAACCCACCATAGTAGGTTTTGTTAATATTTAAATCATTACTAATCAAATTATGACTTTGCTAACTTATGTGATATTTATCCATGTTGATATGATCATGCACATTAATTTCACAAATATTCTATTTGTTAACTAACTAAACCATAATTATATCATTTTATAACTTTATGATTCGCTTAAATTGTTGTGATGTACTATAAATTTAAAATGAAAAAATTATGATTCAAATCTCCACCTATAATATAGTTATATATATAAAAAGTTTAACAAGGTGGAAATTATATAAAGCATAGTTGATTGAATAATGCATCAACAATGGATGCTTTTAGATCCTTTGAAAAGTAGAAACCCTCGTAATAAAATAACCTTTGACCGAACATGAATTTTAAAGGTTATACATTCCAACGGTACTTAAAAACATGTTGACCCGCCTTATCCACATAATAAATCCCATTTTGTTTGACAATCCAAACACACTTGTTTTTGGGACATTCGGCGGCTCCGTCGAAATTACGATCATAGAATGCCTCGAACTGCCTAAATCCCTTTTCCCACTTCATTGAGCAATGGAATAAGGTTGAACTCCAAAAATTAGTTCCAAACGACCAATCTTGGCTTTGTCCGGGTAGAAGTACATGCAACCCTAAATCGTCATCCTTTGATTTGCAATGGCTATCTAATATAAACATGTTTAATTCATTGTGAATTTCAACACGGAATTTGGTCGAGAAGATGAGAGATCGGTTCGATCGATTTATCTCCCTCGCCCCGCTTGGTTGGGATGCCGCGGTGAGTAGTAAGAGCCCTATTGATAATAATAGGGATTGATGATTCATGCTTTTTAAGTACTTTGGGTTTCTCTCAAATTTCAAAGGATGATTTTCTTTTTCTTGTGTGTGGGTTTATATATGCAGTTTTTTATATGGAAAAATGCTTTAAATAGTTAATTGTTGAAACGGTCGCGCGAGCGAAATGCCTAAAATTGGTAGTTTTTTTTTTTTTTTGAAACCGTTGAAGGAAATGCCTAAAATTGGAAGCTTTTTTTTCTTTCTATATCGAATTGTTGAAACCGTTTAGGGTAAAAATGGAAGTCTAACAATATCTAATTATGTGATGTTTTTTAATAGTCTGTATTTTTTTAATTACGGACATTAAAAATAAAAGAAAGTTCAAGAATAAAAATATTGAAATATCATTTTGGTTGAGACTCTACAAGTTTAGGAATTAAAATAGATAACTCAAACCTCACACATAAAAATGTTATTTTATTAAAAAGTATATAATAAGTTAAAATATCATTTTGATTATTAAATTTTGGAATTTGTTCTATTTTGTCCCGTGGATTATCATAGGTTTTATTGGAGTCACTAAATTTTGAAATTTATTTCATTTTAATTCTTTCACTTTTAAGAGTCCAATTTAAGTCTCCAAATTTAAGAAAAAATAAGTTAAAATTGTTCCTGATAAGTTTAAGATTGAAGTTAAACGAAATTGATTCAATATTTTAATCAATAACTAAAAAAAAAGGAATTTACATGTATATTATAAGTAAAAAAAATTACATAAATAGCATAATAAAGAAAATATTTGTAAATATAGCAAAATCAGATTTATATACTCCACCAATAGTGTTGGATAGACTCCATCAATAGTGTTGGATAGACTCCATCAATAGTGTTGGATAGACTCCATCAATAGTGTCTGATAGACTTCATCAATAGTATCTAAAAAAAATTGTTATATTTGCAATATTTTTAAAATGTTGCTATAATTTTAATGTGGGGTAGAGAATTTGCTATAGAGTACAAATTCCCTAAAAAAAAAGAGTTGATCAATGGTTTAAAAGAAAAATAAGTAATTTTTGTCTCCGGGGCGGATTTTTTTTTTTTTTTTAAATTTTGGAAAAGAAATAAACCAAGATCAATAATTAAAATTGAATTTTTAAAAAATTAGCTACTAAAATAGAATTAACTTTCAAAGTTTAGAAACTAGATTTATACTACTTCAAGATAATGGACCAAATTGAAAAGAAAAAAAATCTAGACTAAGTTATCAAACATGTCACGAAACTATCATATTTTTGTCAAATTTACTCATAAACTTTGAAAAGTTTTAAAAGGACCCCTAAACTTTACAAAATATTTCAAAAATACTCTTACCATTAATTTTAAATTGAAACCGTTAAAGTTTTGTTTTAAAAATACCTTTAAACTTTAAAAAGTTTCAAAAATTCTCTTTGATTTAAAAAAAACATAAAACATAAATAATTTAGCTTTCCAAATAAGATGAATTTGATATTAAAAGAATGCATAGTAAAGTGTTAGGTTTAGTAATATGGAAAAAAGAAAGGAATAAAGATATATCATAGGGAAACATTTAGACATGTCAGATCGGAGATATGAGAAAATGAACAATACAATGTTGATGAAATGAAAGGATTTAAGGGGAAAAAATGAACAACAATGGTCCAATGATTAGGATGAAATGATTGAATGAAACTATTGTCTAGACAGAAGATTTAATGCTTGCAATATAACGAAACTACAATCTGGTCGAAAAACAATAATTGGTGTAAGACGGAACTCAAGACGCCAGAATTTATGAAGGAAATGAATCTTGATGAAGGAACTTGAAGAAAAAACTCAAACGTTAATGGAATATAAATATAGAGGCGAGAGAATTGAACAAATTAATTACAAGTTCCATTAATTTGTCAATTATTAATGGAATAAATCTTGTACCTATGGAAAATATGAAATGTCATTTTGAAATTGAAATGGAAGCAATTAATGAATGAAAATAGAAAATTTGTATTTTAAATTTGAAATTTAAAAAATATAATAAAAATGAAAAACAAAAGTTTGTCACATATTTTTACAAATATTTTTTTAAATGGTTATTTTGTATAATTTCCCTCTGATTTTTTGTCCAATAGTTATGTAATCCATAATTTTTAATTGGCCGTGCATACTTTATCATCCATTTTAAACAATTTTAAGAAAGATTTGGATGGAGGTGAGACTACACTCATCATACATGCATTTAAAGACCACACTTTTTTTTTTTCTTTTTTTTAAGTTTTTATAAAATTTTTTTTTTTTTTTTTGTGGTCAAGGGTGGACATCCTAAAACTTAAATCATATGTTAATTTTGAATAACCACATCTAAAATTAGTTAGATAAATTAATTAGATAGATTTTTAGCATATTTTATAAGTCTTTTGAAAAAAAAACATACACTAATAAGATAGGTAATAGGTGGAATTACCTCCCAAATACACATGTTGATTTATTTGAAAAAAATCAAAAAACCGACAAAATCGAACCAAACCAATCCAATCTAATGGATCATATCGGTTTTTTAGCACGTAGTTGGATATATCGGTTTGTAATTTGAAAAAACCGAAAATATTGGATTGGTTGCGTTTTTCATTTTAAAAAATCAATAAAAACTGATACAAATCGAAATTTATATATCTATTATATAAGTTATATAAAGTCATATTTCTTTCATTATTTAGAAGATTTCATTTAAGTCTAGAATATTTTCTTAATTCACTCATAATTTAAGAAAAAAACATCTTTATATAAGTTTAAATAAGTTCCAAAATACTTCCGATCTTCTTAAAAAAATTGTTTTTCATGAGAATTTGTTTTTATGAGAAATGATACTTTTGATATATTAAAAAAAAATTGGACATTGGATCGGATCCAAAACCGAACCGAACCAATTGAAAACCGAACCAATGGTTCTATACTTTATTAGACATTGAATCGGATCCATTTTTTAAAAATCGAAGATATCGGTTCCCTTGTCGGATTGATATAAAACCGAAAAAAACCGAACCGAAATCACCCCTAATTCCTAGTATCAAATACATATTTAATATAAAAAAAATTGAAATCTAAATATAAGAGATACGATCATATGGAACTGAAAACAATAATAAAATCATATATACAAATATTTAAGAAAAATATTAAATATCATTTGATCCGGTTATCTCTTCTACAATTGCAAAATAATTGTTTATTATAAAATTTTAAATTTTGTGAATCAAATGGACAAAAAAAAAAATCTGAGACGAGTTCAAATACATACATTTGATAATTTTAAAATAACTGACCTCTTTTAAAAAAAATAGATTATTTTTTTCTTTATGAGGCTCGAGCTCGTAGAGAATTTTGATCTTTCAATTAAAAAGGATTTGTCTAACGATCTTGTTTATAAAAAAAAGTAAATACTATATTATTGAGGGGATTTTTCGTATATAGCAAAAATTGGCTTAAAAAATTACATTTATAACACAAAACTGAAAATAATTGCATATATACCAAAAAACTGAAAGTAATTATTGATTGAACTCAATCAGTTGAGCTCAATCACTTAACAAACTGATTGAGTTTAATCACTAGTTATTGATTGAGTTCGATTGAGTTCAATCACTCAAATTTTTTTTATATAAACGAATTTTTGATAAAAATGTGCTATAATTTTAATAGAGGGTCATAAAGTTGGTATACACAACAAAATTCCTATTATTAACAAGTAATATGTAGGGTGTACATTTTTTTTTCTTCATGGGGCTCGAGCTCATAGAGAATTTTGACTTTCAATTAAAAAGGATTTGTCTAACGATCTTTTTTATTTTTTTTAATACACTATTATTAACAAGGAGGGTGTACATGGTCCAGATTATTCCGCGTTGAATAATTTTTTTTGGACAACCCAATTTTTGAGTTAGTCAAATCGTCAACTCGTCTAATCTTATGTATAAGTGTAACCTAACTCAATCTAACTCAACTTTAAATATTCGGGTTGATTGAGTTGGATTCGAGTTTAGCATATTGTATGTAAGATTTTTAGCATACTATTGAAGAAAATCACTTTTTCTTAGAATGAAATATCTTGATTGTTAATATTTTTAGTTATTGAAATCTATGTTTGGTTATGATCATTTTGTTAACAATACATTGAATCAGAGAAACTAAACATCGAAAATATTTATATTTACTCCATGGTCGACCTTCGAAAGCTGAATTAATTTCTCCCTCTTCCCCGAACTCGTAACTATAATATTGAACTGAATTATGACCAAACAATGAAATGATAAGATCATCGACCCATAATTTATAACTTACTAAGTATATATACAAATTCAATTTATACAAACTTAGTTCAATTGATATATAATGTATGAACTAAAACTTAAAAGATTATAAATTCAAATTTATATTTATACGGATACCAAACGATTGATTTAAAAAAATAATAATAATATGTTAAACTTCAGCTTAACAAAATACAAGACCTAGAAAGTTTAACAAAGTTGGAATTATTTCGTAGGTGTAACTTATTAAATAAAGCATCAATAAAATTTCCATCTCAAATCGATGCTTTTGAACTCAAAAATAGTAATCTTATTCAATATCAAACCAAACCCTCGATATAATTAAGCTTCGACCGATTATAACTTTTATAACTAGTATGTTATTTATTAAGGGTTAGTGGCGCACTTGATTATCTGTTTGATATTTATCCATTTCAACTTCAAAGGCAACGTTATTTTTATACATGATATCTTTAATTCGCAAACATTCTATTCGTTAAATAATAATAAAAATATCTTTTTACAATTTCATGCCTCAAGTATATATAGAATTTAGTTTAATTGGCAGTATGAACTAAAATAATTCACTAAAAAAAATTATTTAATTAAAAGAAATGAAAGAATATATTAAATTTCAAGAGAATCAAAATTACAACTCACACATAGAAGTTGTTTAACAAGCTATAATTATAATTATGTAAAGACATAACTCTCACCGAATAAAATATGAATTATTTTGATCTTAAAGATCGATACTCTTTTCGATCTTTTGAATTCTCAAACTCAAAACGTTTAAGAAGTAATCACTTATTCACTATCTAACAAAACTTTGGTTATAAATTAATTAACCTTTGACCAATTTCAACGCATAACCCAATGCTTATTAAGAACATGTTGGCCAGATTTATCCACCAAGTAAATCCCATCTTGTTTCACTATCCAAACACACTTGCCCTGGTGACAAAACTGGTTCATGAAATCTTTTGATGGATAAAATGATTCGAAATGTCTAGCCCCCTTTTCCCATTTCAATTTGCAATGGAACAAGGTTGTTCCCCAAAAGTTTGTCGTGAACGACCAACTTTGTTGTTGTCCTGGGAGAAGCGTATGCAACCCTAGATGGTCGTTTTTTGAAGCACATTCGCTATCCAACATAAACGTTTCTAATCCGTTGTGGATTTCTACACGCATCTTCCTGAGCATAGACGTTAGAGATGATCGGTTCGGTCGACTACTTAGTTCTCTCGCACCCATTGCTTGGGGTGCGACGAGTAAGAGCCCTATCGATAATAATACGAGTTGATGCATGATCATGTATGGCCGGTACTTCTTTAGTTTTATCTTACTTCAGATGATGATAGATTGTTTTTGTTGTGTGGGTAAATATATGCAAAGTTTTTGACATGGAAAATACTTAAAATAGTTATGAATTGAGTTAGTTGAGAGAAATATGGCCAGAATTGAAAGAATTTTTTGCCTATGTTTTGTGTGGTTGTTTTTGTATTGCATTTGGATAGGGTAAAAATGGAATGTCTAAAAATATCTAATGACAAGATATGCTTGCATGGTTTGTAATTTTTTGAAGATCATAAATTTAGGAGTAAAAAGCCTAGAATAAAAAATATAAACAATTAAGTCTCTTTTTCTTTTTTTGATGTTTGTGACTGTCGGGATAATTTGTGTGCATAAACGCACCTCGACTAGGTTCCAATTTAAATTTGTATTTACTAAATAACTTATGATTTCATTTTTCTTTTATAAGAAAGTATATGAATCTTAATCAAATTTCAAAAATCAAAATAAGTATATTTAAAAATTATTTTTTTAGCCTTCAAATTTAAGGTAAAAGGTAGATATTAAAATAATAATATATTGAAATAATATTTAGAGTTAAATTTAAAAAACTCAAAATTAAAATCAAATTATAATATATATATTGAGATTTTAATCTTTTATTTTTGAAAAACTCCATCTACTTTGTGTTACAATATCTAAATCTTACATATATTTTTATAATTCAATTAAAATTTGGAAACTAAACTAAGCAGCTTCCTCATAGCAAAAAAAAAAAAAAAAAAAAAAAAAAAAAAAAAAAAAAAATCCAAAAATTTGTTTAAATTTTCTTTTGGAACAAATTAAAAGGTACGATTTTATTAAAACAGCAAGCCAGAAACAAGTTTAAGATTCCATATTACACAAAACTCTCCGATTTAGAACAATGCTAGGCAAATCACAATAACTAAAATAAGAGACTTAGGAACACCGAGAAGCCATAAAAATCACACAAAACTCTCAGATTTAAGTAATTAATTAATAATGTGTTAGCTACACCCAAGAGTAAATAGATATGGAGAAGGGAGATTATAAATACCGACGATACTCATGACCGTGGAGTCGAAATAAATTAACACATAACTAACGCGTTACCGACCTATTGTACAATATGGTCGAAATTATGAAAATTCCTAAATGCAAAAATAGAAATCTAAATACATAGTTCAATGTGGAGATATCTCACAGTTCAAGACACATCTCAACATTTATACCTTGAAATGTCGATCAATGTCTGATATCTAAAGCAAAATTTCTTGCTGTAGGTAGAAATCAATTTTTTGTGTATCATTGCAATGAAAATTTTGGTCTTGCTACGGAAAATAAATTTATATTACAAATCCCGTTTGATAACCATTTGGTTTTTTGTTTTTTGTTTTTGAAATTTAAGCATATTATCTCTCAAATTTCCTACAATGTCCATCTTTTCTTAAAAAAGTAGGAAAATACTAACTAACTTTTAAAAATAAATACAAACTTTTGGAAGCTATTTTTTTAAAAAAATTGGTTAGTGTTCTTCTACTTTCTTAAGGAATGATGACAGTAAGAATGATAGAATAGAAAATTTGAGTAAAAATAGGCTTAAATTTTAAAAATCAAAAACAAAAAATCAAATAATTATCAAACGGGACCTAAGTTAGGGTATTACTATCAAGCGATTTCAAAAAACACACATCTAGTTAAAACTACATTAAAATTAAAACTTAAAAGGGAATAAATAGAGCTTAACTATTAATGCTTGAAAATTATATTAAATAAATAAATAAAATGGAAATAAAAATTAATTCGAATAAAAATGGAAATTTTCTCCATGACTTTTTTTTTCCTTTTTTTTTTTTTGTCTATTTCAATTATAACAAATATTTCATCTATAGCCAAGTTTTGGCGTTATTTGCTCAATATGTGAAAACTATTTGTCACACTAATGAAAGATTGTTTTTGATATGACGACAGTGATTGCTTGTGGTATTAGGTGTAACAGCTGGAGCGGTTTTATTGGTTTTATTAGTTGTAGTTGTTATAGTGGATTAGTTAAAGAGATTGTAATTAGTTA
>JBBMEF010070662.1:0-10646 GCA_037832685.1 Sicyos baderoa | reverse complement strand
AAGTTATAGTTTAGGCGACGTTTTTGAAACCGTCGCCTAAGTCATATTTTTTGGCGACGTTTTTAAACGTTGCCTAAACCATATTTTTTGGCGACGTGGTAAAAACGTCGCCTAAACCATATATTATTGTATCTCTATAAAGATTTTGAGTTAATTTTTTTGTTATAATTTTTTTTCATTCGGATAAATTTGTTGTTGATTTTCTTAAAAAAAAATATTTTATGTTCTTTTTTTTTTTGGAGAAGATGGTATATTTTATTCTATGATAAATTTGTTTAAAAATCCTTGGCAAGGCTAGGAGTATTAATGGGCTTTATCTACTACCTACTGATGTCTGTGTTAAAAGTAGGAATGTTTCTTCAATTGTTTGTACTGTTTCAGCCTCTACTTGGCATAATAGATTAGGACATTTGTCGTCTAGACGTCTGGATCTTATGAAACATGTATTAGAATACACTGGATCTCATGAACAACACTGTAGCATTTGCCCTCTAGCAAAACAAAAAAGGCTAAAATTCCCTTTCAATAATAAAGTTGCAGAACATGTGTTTGATCTTACTCACTGTGATCTCTGGGGTCCTTTTAAAACTTCTACTTACAATGGCTATCGCTTTTTCTGCACTATTGTTGATGACTGCTCAAGATACACATGGGTGTTTTTATTACGGGCTAAGTCAGATGTGTTGAATGTTGTTCCCCGTTTCTTTCAAATGATTCGTACTCAGTTTAGTAAAGAAATCAAAGTCTTCAGGTCTGATAATGCTCCATAGCTAATTTATATATTTTTTTGCCTCTACGAGTACAATTCATCAGTTTTCTTGTGTAGAAATGCCACAACAAAACTCAGTCGTCGAAAGGAAATACAACATTGTATTTCCAGTCTCAGTTTCCTATAAAATTTTGGGGAGAGTGTGTCCTCACTGCAACACATCTCATCAACAAAATTCCAATGCCTTTGCTAAATAATCAAACCCCTTATTCTATAGTTCACAATGTATCTCCAGATTACAAGGCATTACGTGCCTTTGGATGTCTTTGTTATGTTTCTACCTTATCTGCAAATCGCTCGAAGTTTGACCCTCGTGCGACAACTTGTGTTTTTCTTGGATATCCAGCTGGGATGAAAGGATATAAAGCCTATGATCTTGCACGACGACAGATTGTAATTTCGAGAGATGTTCATTTCTTTGAAGATCTATTTCCCTTCAAAGATCCAAATAATATTAAGGATGATTTTTGAGATATGATTGACATACTTCATGAGATTGTACTGCCATACATAAGTCAAGTTGAAGACATTGCTGATGAGTTAGTACAGCATAGAATTCAAGCTCAGAATAATACTTCGACTGATGGAACAGAAAATGATGCCACCCTTAGCAATGTCACCAACTCGTAACCTGAAGAATCAGAACTTTTAGCTACTGATATGGATTATTTTCCAGCAGAACAAGACATTAATATGATTTCCAATCCACTGATGTCTCCTCTTAGTGAAGATTCAATTCCTACAGTTGAAAATACTCAAAAAAATGTTGATGTTCCTCCTATATCTGAAGCACAATCTAGCACTAATGATGCAATTGAATTGCGGAGATCCACTCGAGTTACTCGACAACCAGGATACTTGCAAGATTTTCATTGCAACATGCTAAAAGGAGATAAAACCACAACCTCTCTTCTTCATCCAATTCAACAACATTTGTGCTATGATCAACTTTCCAAACATTGTAAGAATTTTGCCTTAAAAATTTCTTGCACCTTGAAACCATCCACATATAAACAAGCTGCTCAAATCTCTCATTGGAAGAAGGCCATGGATGATGAAATCCAAGCCATGGAACAGACTAAAACTTGGTTCATAGTTCCTTTGCCTCTCGGTGCTCATACGATTGGCAGCAAATGGATTTACAAAGTAAAATGTGATGGCACAATTGATTGTTATAAAGCTCGTCTCATTGCAAAGGGCTATAACCAATTTGAAGGTGTTGACTACATGGACACCTTCTCACCTGTGGCGAAGGTTGTTACTGTGAAAACTTTGATTGCTTTTTCTGCAAATCTGAATTGGATTATTGAACAGATGGATGCTGCAAATGCCTTTCTGAACGGATATCTCTTCGAAGAAGTATATATGTCTCTTCCTCTTGGTTATTACAATGATCTTCTACTGACTAAAAATCAAACCTTGGCTTGCAAGCTTCACAAGAGCATCTAGGCCTTAAACAAGCTTCACGACAGTGGTTCTCAAAATTCTCTGGAGCTTTATTGTCTCATGGGTTTGATCAGTCAAAAGCGGACTATTCATTGTTTACAAAAGGAAATGAAGATAATTTTGTTGCTATATTAGTCTATGTAGATGACATTCTCCTTGCTGGTCCAAATAAGATGGTGATAGAATAAGCCAAGGCCATGTACACTCTCAATTCCTTTTAAAGGATCTTAGCACAGCAAAATATTTTTTGGGATTAGAATTAATGCGATCATCCACAGGAATTTTGCTCAGCCAACACAAATATTGTTTGCAAATATTAGCAGATTATGCAGTGCTTGCCTCGAAACCTGTCCCACAACTGATGCAACCAAATATTCATCTAACAACATCATCCGGGTCACCATTGACTAGATGAAGCTCATGATTACCGTAGGTTGATTGGCAGGTTGCTGTATCTTCTAATATCTCGGCCGGATATATTATGCAGTCCATAATCTAAGTCAATTTGTCTCAACTCCCCACACTGATCATCTCGATGATGATCTATATTTGCTTCAATATTTGAAACAAAATACTGGACAAGGCATTTTACTTCGAGCCAACACTTCTCTACAACTGAAGACCTTTGTTGACTCTGATTGGGGAGCTTGTCCCGAATCTCGCAAATCTATCACTGGTTTTTGTATTTTTATTGGGGACTCATTACTTTCATGGAAGTCAAAGAAATAAGCCATTGTTTCCCGCTCTTCTACTGAAGCTGAATATCGCGCTCTAGCCACGGTATCGAGTGAGCTAACATGGTTGTCATACATACTTCGTGATTTGAAGATCGACAATCCTGCACAAGTCTTTGTCTACTATGATAATCAAGCAGCAATTGCAATCGCCACCAACCCGGCTTTTCATGAACGCACAAAGCATATCGAAATCGATTGTCACTTTGTTCGTGAACGCATTGACAAAGGCTTTCTCAAGTTGTTCCACATACAATCTATATGTCAACTTGCAGACATGTTTACAAAAGCCCTTCCAGCTAACACCATTCGATCTTTTCTGTTCAAGATGGGTCTGGTAATTAACATTTTCCATACTCCATCTTGAGCGGGTATTAAATTAGCTATAGAAATGTAATAAGATAATACATGGTTAGTTTGTTATATTAGTTCTTTTGTTAGTTTGCTTGATACCTAAATTAGTTAGTCTTAACTACTCTTTAAGGTCTTGTATAAATACTGCTCGTGATGAATTAATAAAGCAAGCTATTGACCTCTCGCATTCATATGAATAATTAAGAGGTCATGAATTCAACCTATCCACCTTATTATTATATATTGTACTAAAAAAATTACATGTTCATATTTTCAAGTCCACAAGTTTTTAGTGTTTTTTAGTTTTTTTTTCTTTTTTTTATATCCATGACAATCTGGGTTAGCTTGAGTGAATGTTACAAGACTTATCGCCCGACCCTATAATATTTGAATGTCAAAAAAATGAGTAAAAGATTAATCATCTTTAATTTTTGTGAAAGTGTAAAATTAGAAACTTGTAATTCATCCCAAAAAAAAAAAAAAAAAACATGTAGTAATGCTAGGGGTCTACCTTTCATTATTAATAAGTTGTAGTACATTTTGAATAGGCTAAGTATTGGTTAAACTATAATAGATGTTTGATTAAAAAATGTGTTCCTTGTTTACATTTTTGCCCCACCTAGGATGTTCATCGCTTGAGCAGTGTTGATTTTCGGTAAAATTTGACATTGAATCGACCTTATCAATTTTCTAAAAATTAAACCGAGCCGACCGATCGGTTCGATCGATTAAGTCAATTAAAATAGGTTAATTCATATTATCTTTTTTTTATTCTATTAAAATAATATATTAATCATACAATTTTGTAATGAATTATTGAGAATTTATTTTAAAAAATAAACGTAAAGAATAATTTTTGGAAACATATTTAAAATTTAAATTAATTTTATAATAATTTAATAATAAATATATTTAATTATATAAAAATATCAATATTTTATAGAGAAATTTTTTAGTTAATTAACCGACCAACCTACTAAACTGGCCGACATAATCAAATTTTTTTTTGATTAATTATTTTTGTAACCGACACTGGTCGATACATACTTAAAAGCTAACCAACGACCCTAATTCAATCGATATGGTCAATCAAATCAATTTTCGAGAAATATATGAACACCCCTCTCCTCACCCATTGTAATTTCAAAAAAACAATAATAATAATTTAAGGGATTGCTATTAATTAATTTTTGTTGAATTATATATATAATATATAAAAGTCTTACTATATATTTTCTTGAATTATATATAAAGTTGTTGACGTTTTGATTGGTTAGAGAACAAGGTAGTAAAACAAAAGTCCATTCAAAATTGTCAATTGTTTGAAGCAACCTACATTATTCTTTCTTTTTTTAGAAAACTAGGTGAATGTCTACATTTGAACAAATTAAGAAATTGTCTACTTTTTTTTAAGGATTAAAATTTATATTTATTTTCTATTTTTAAATTAAATTTATTAATTACAAAAAATATATTTTACCATTGTAACCTTACCCCTATTTCCATACATTATTAAAATTAATAACAATACTCTAACAACCTATCTAACAAACTCATTTTTTAACGATTTGAAGTCTAAACAACCAACCTATTTAACCAAACTCTAGATTTTTTGCAATTTGAAATTAAAATATTTTGACAAAAAATTAGAATTTAAATTTTTGTTGAATATTTTATTTTTATTTTTGTTGATAAAATAAATGAAAATTTAATATTAAATAAACATGTCAATTTTGAATTTATTGGTTGTTCAATGAAAAATTCAATATTGAGTATGTGTATGTTACAGTACTTAACTGTACTTGCGTATGAATAAAAAAACAAAAATTGAAATAATAAGCTAGTACACACCTATACATACTTAGACTTTCTGATCCTTGCAATCTTGAATTTATTGGTTTTTGAATTTTTCTTTTTGCAATCTTGAACTTAACCGTACTTAACCGTACACGCTAATTTGCATAATGCTTCCTTTAAGTCATCCTTGGTTGGTAGTATGAGGCCTACAACCGCAATAACTAGTCCCTTAAAATGTCTATATCAGTATGTACTGTTGAGAGTTCAACCAGAATGCACAGGTCCAACTATAGGCCATTCTGAAATCAATTATGCACACATTGGACATCTCTTTTCTCAGTTAGTGCTAACAACTTTTTTTTTTTTCAGTGTCATTCTCCTAAAGAGATAAGCTAGAAATCTTCGACGTTTCATCGTGGCCGATTGCATTATATAAGTTGAGATAGCGTAGATCTATGAACAACATCAATACATATCGTCTTGTAATTCAAATACACGTTCGTCGTTGCTCCAAACTTCATCAAACGCAACAACGACAGACGTGAACTCCATGCTGACTATCTTTCATTTGTGTGAATATTATTGGTGCTCCATGTCTATGCAAGTATACAACACCTTCTTCGTCTGAGAAGATTCCCAAAATCGGCTAGTTTATGTGATTTTTTTTTTCAATTTGCTCTCAGATTGATCCATTGCTTCTTCTTGTGCCTGTTGCTGGAGGAGATGGTTATGCTAGTGCGATTGGTTTGTTTTTTTAATGTATTCCGTAAATTTAGAATAACCACCTTATATAGATGAGATTTTTTAGTTAGTCAAAAATGTTATATCTCTCATCCTAAAATCAAGGTGTATTCTCCAAATAAGGGATTGGAAACTTCATTTTTTTGGTAATTATTAAAATGAACTAAAATTATGGTGGAGGGTACAATGAGAATGAAAAAGACCTCTCTCCTGCAAATATGAGATTAGACATTTAGTTAAACTTAAGAATATAATAGACAATTAATTAAATAGATTCGAAATTTTAGACAATTAGTATGATTTCCCTTTTTTTTTTTAGATTCAATCTAGATTATTTAAAATGGACATGTTTCTATTATTTTTGAACAAAATATTTGTTTATAGTTACATTAGTATTTTATCTTCTTAATTTTTTTTTTAAAAGTTTAAATTAAATATAATTTTATATTTTTTATCTTTTCATTTTATTAAATTATAATTTTTTTATAATTAGATATTATATTTTTGTTTTATAGTTAGATCTTTTGTACTATTTAAATTAGTTGAGTTTATTACGAAATGTAGTATTTGATTAATTTAAATTCCATTTTTTCAACATAAAATGTAATTTGTAGTATTTTAGGCAATGATTGAAGTGGGGAGAAATTATTTGAAGTTTCCGTATCGAAATTGATAATTTTCCACAATTAGATGCATAAGATAAAAATCGTAAAATACCTCATTTTTATATTTGATCATTATTAGAGACCAAATCAAATTAAAATAAAGTTGACTTTAGTTTTGATCCGTTTAATGAGGGAGGTTGCTTACTGTAAACCAATTAAATTACAATAAAATTGACAACATATATTGAATTTAAAATGTACCTTCCCAACATAACTCTCAATCCCATACCTCTCTTTGAATTAATAAAAAAATAATAACAATTTAAAAAGAAAAGGAAGAAAAAGTTGACTCTTATACACACCATATATATAGAAACCCAAGTCTTAATATTAATATATTATAGAAGTTTGATTTTCTCTCTAAATAATGCAATAATTAAGACCATCCCTTAACATCAATTAAAAGAAAACTAATGATAAAAAAAGTCTAACCCTTCCTCTCTTTCATATCTCATCTTGAGCTATTGATCCAGCTCCCCAAAATGGCTCCAACCATGGAGGATAGAGAGTTGGTCAAAATTGAGGTGGGGGAGATAGGAAGATTAAGAAGCTTTAGTTCATCATTTCGTCGACATTCTTCGAGTTTTCGAAGCAGCACGGCGGTGGATGAGGAGGAGGACAATGATGTTATAGATGCTTCACTATGGGCATCGGTCGAGAGATTACCGACGTACAACCGATTGAGATCGTCGTTGTTCGAGGACGGCGGAGGAGGAGAAGGAGATGAGGAGAAAGGGAGAAGAGTTGTAGATGTTACTAAGCTTGGAGATGTGGAGAGGCAGCTCTTTATTCAAAAACTCATCAAACACATTGAGAATGATAATCTCAAGCTCTTGACTAAAATTAGAGAGAGATTCCACAAGTAAGCCATTTTATCTACTTTTTTGGTTTTAATTGTATTCAATTTACAGCTTATTTTGTTTTGTTATTTTTTTTTGAAAACCACACCCTATTTAATAAATTAACACCAAATCAGATAATCAATTGCCGACATATTCGTTTTAAAATGAAATTTGTTGTTTGAATTTTTAGGTTCTCTATTTTAATTTTGGCAATTTTTTAAAACATTTTTATTTGAATTGTCTTCATTTATTTCACTCATTTATTTTTAATCAACGAATGTCAGAAGTGACTTTCTGTACTATATTTTAATCAAGTTTTTCTGTATTAAAAAAAAATATTCTTTAATTATTATTCATTTAAAAATTTGATGTGGAAGAAACAAAAATCTATTAAAATATTGGATAAAAAATGGGTGTATTAATTGAGACCCGTATTTTTAGACTTCATTTAAGTAAACAACTTTTCTTTTTAGTACAACTTGATTACAAATAACAATTTGAAGGTTCAAACTTGGTTTTGAATTAGTTTACAACAAAACAATAAAAATAATTTAATTTTTTGTATTAAAAAATAAAAAAGCAACTTGATTTTTTTTATTTTTTTCAGTAATAAGTAAGTATCTTAGTTACTGGCCCATAACCAACAAGAATAATAGCTCGGCGACATCAATACCAAGATATTATGAGTTTGAATCCCCCTTTTCAATAATAGACATTTAACATTGGTTCGATTTTTTTTAAATCAATCCGAGAACCGATCTAATCTAACTGATTTGACAAAAAATGAACCAACCTAATATCAAATAAATAAATAAATGATCAATAATTCTATTTTCTTTGATTCAGATCACCTACGATTTAATCAATCGTTTTTTACTCTTCTACTTCCAACCCCTATTTATCTGTTTTTTCATACAAAATTTTCAAAACTTGCCTATAAAAAGAAAACGTTGGTTATAAGTTTTGAAAATTAAACTAACCTATAAAAATAAATAATTAGTTATTTATCAATAAAAAATTAAACTAACCTATAAAAAAAAAGAAAAAAAAAAAAAAAATCATTATTTGTTTAGTTCGGTCTTGATTGGTTTTTACCAATAAAAACTAATTTGATTCAACTTTCCATTTCTCTAAATAAAAATCAATTAATATGTCCAAGAAATCTGAATTAATTAAATGGATCTATTTGGTTCACTTCTGTTTTTGTCTGTTTTCAATTTTTATTATCACCTCCAATCACAACGTAATAAGGAGTACTTTTTAAATAAATATAAAAATTAAGAGTATTTTTATATAATTTAGCCGAAGGAGTATTACGAGTTAATTTTCTCAAGTCTATTTGCACGCCATGTATTTTTCAAAAAAATAAGGTTTTAATTAATCAGCATATTTACCTACTCCAGTAACCAACTAGTTTGTATAAATCATATTAATGAATCAATGACAATGATTCAATCTAATATTGTAATCAAAATTGTTTAAGTTGAAAAGGACGTGATATTTAAAATATAAAACGAAAGAGTTATTTAATTATTAATAAAAGGGTAAAAAAATTTTGTAGGATTTGTTAATTAGGTTGAGCCACAATTATTTAGGCCCCGTTTGATACCATGTATACATCTTTCCTTAAGAAAGTAGGGGAATACCAACCAACTTTTAAAAACAAAAAATAGTACATTTCTAAAGTTTGTTTTTATTTTTAAAAGTTGTTAGTATTCTCCTACTTTCTTAAAGAGAGATAGATAAATGATAGGAAATTTGAGAGACTATAGACTTAAATTTGAAAAACCAAAAACAAGAAACCAAATAGTTATCAAATAAGGCCTTAGTCATTGGTTTTGTTGCCGGCATGTTATATATTGTAACACATTTTATGTTTTTTAATTATACTTTAATATATTGGATGATACAAGAATATATTATATAAATTCTCTTAAATCTTTCTCCATAGTTTTGGATCCACATTTATATTAGTATATCATAAAAAATTATAATTCTCTTCTTCATTCGTGGACGTAGCTAATTATATTATTAGTGAACCATGTAATTTTTATATTTTTGCTTTATTTTATTTATTTATCTTGTTGTTGTTTCTCGATTTCATAACAGGGTTGGTGTGAAATTTCCAACCGTGGAAGTGAAATACAAAAATGTGCACATTGAGGCCAAATATGAGGTCGTTCATGGAAAAGCCCTTCCAACAGTTTGGAATTCATTCCAAACAAAACTTTTTGTAAGATTATCCTTTTCTTTTCTCGGATTAGGACATGTTTGGCTTTGAAATGATGAGTTGGGTTGGGTTGAGTTGGGATGAGAAGAGAAGATAAGTGAAATAAATTTATGTTTGGGGGAAAGAAATAAAAGATAAAGTTATGTTTGATGGGATGGAAAGAGAATGATGGAAGTTTTTATTTAAATAAAAAAATAAATATTGAGTAGTTTTTTAATATTTTAATATTTAAATAAAAATGTGGGGCCCACGCGTGGAGTTGGGTAGGAGTTGGATGGACTTATGAAAGTCCATAGAGCAAACATGAAATAGAAGCAAGTCAAGCCAACTCCACGATTTGTCCATGGGGCAAACATACCCTTAGTTTATTTAGCCCGTCTATGTTTTATATGATAATATAATATATTTAAAAAGTTATGGGATTTTATTATTGGTAATCACCTAATTACTAGATAGAAAAGATTTTTTGCATTTTCTTGACCTCCATATATTGTATGTTTAGACAATATCCGTGTAAAAGTAATGTAAGCGGGTTCAATCGCTCATTTTTAGAATAAAAAACGATATGTTGGTTCAATCACTTACTACTAAAGTGTGTATATATATATATAGTATTTTTTATGTCATTGATCTATACTCACTCTAACTAGATACAATGCTGAACTCAACTATTAAAACACAAGAATTTAAACCCCATTACTATTTCTCTTAAAATAGAAGGTTTGATCCCTCAGCTCTACATTTGTTGAATTTAGTGGTGGGTAAGCTCTGTGATATGGGTTACTATTTGATATATGATATATGGAGTAACACTCACCCATTATCTAATTACTAAATTCCAATTTCATTTTGTTTAGGACATCATCAAATTTTGTGGTTCCAAGTCCCATGAAGCTAAAATTAAAATAGTTGAAGATGTCAGTGGTGTCATAAAACCAGGAAGGTAAACTTTCTTTCTTTCCTTTTATATATATATATATATATTATTGGGGAATTTGCATGTATATTACAATAAGATAAAAAAATTGAGTAGATAGCAACTTTTTGAAAATATTTGCAAATCTATCA
>JBBMEF010070651.1:0-10646 GCA_037832685.1 Sicyos baderoa | reverse complement strand
ATAAATACAAAACAAACTCCAAGGAAATTGAACATCCAACTTTAGGTCCTAAAAGGGGAGGGCTTGCATATTCAATGGATTATCTCATGAATTACAACGAAGTAACCAGGAAGAAAATAACAACATAAAATCAAACACCACATACTCTTTGGCCACCATTAAGTATGACTTTCATGTTCGATAGTTTTCCAGGAAGTCCATGTAACGGCTCGAGAAATCGAACCGTTACCTAGGAGGTTTTGAAGTGTATTTTTAAAGAGAAAGGAGTTCTTGGGATTTCGTCTTCGCTGAGTCTCGCTCAAGCGAAATTCCTTGACGAAGTCTTTCGCTTTCGCCGAGCTTCGCTCTAGCGAACTCGTGCTCCAAAACGGCTCTTCAGCCGTTATGTTTCCAAACGGCCCTTCCTTCAGCCGTTACGTTTTCAAAACGACCCTCCTTCATTCAGCCGTTACACTTCACCCTTTGCCCTCTCTTTCAATCAACTGAAGCATCTTCTTTCAAGCTCACTTTTCCCTTGCATTTTCTCTCAACCAAAATCCAAGTTCTCTGTGTTCTTCTCCTTCGATCGGTTCTTCAAGCGGCAAGTTCGACGATTTTTTGTAAGGTATTATCTCCGTTCTTGTTCCTCTTCGGATTTGTATCATTGAGGGGTTGACTTAACGTTTCGAGGTTCTGATTTCTAGGTTTCTGTTGTTGTTCTTCAGCTGTTCTTCGGATCTGTTTCTGCCCAGTTTCGCTTAGCTCTTCATCAGCTTTCGCCGCAGCGAGAATCAGATTAGTCAGGTAAAGCTATGGATTTGTCTGTACTGTTTTGTCTCTTAGATTCTTCAAGAATTATTTTTGACGTGTTGTTGGTTTTCGTTGTTTTGTCTTGTTCGTTGTCGACGAACCAAAGGAATGTTTCTGTTTACAGTTTGGTTGCCGAGGACACACCAGCGAACCGTTCGTCTTCTGTGCTCAGTAGTCAGTTTTGGAGAAGCTCGTCCGTGTCTGTTCGCTAGCCAACGAACAGAAGTCTTGTCGCGGTAAGCTTCGTTTCACCTTTATGATTGCAGAAGTTGTTGGTTCTTCGTTGTAACGAATCTGTATGTTTGCTTGGTCAGAAACAGTGAAGCCGAGGTTTTGTTTCGCTGTCCTTCGCTACAACGAAAGAGGGGTCAGAAGCAGTTTCGGGTTATTTGGGTTTTCAGCTGCGTGGTTTTGTCTCGAGAGTCGGCCAAGGTAAGGATTTTCTTATCGTAGGGTTTGTGGACAGAACGTTAGTTTCTGGATTAGCTATTGGTATGTCTGTTACTATTGCATGCTGAAAATCGGTTTGATGTATGAAATATGAGATAGAATAGAAGTATGTTTATGTTGTTCCCTAGAAGTGAACGTGTTGTATGTTTAGTAGGATGTTCCCCAGAAGTGAACATTATGCATGTAGTATAAGATATTCCCCATAAGTGAATATTCCTTATTGTTCCCCAGAAGTGAACATTATGCATGTAGTATAGGATATTCCCCAGAAGTGAATATTCCTTATTGTTCCCCAGAAGTGAACAATTGTATGTTAGGTAGATTATTCCCTAGAAGTGCATATCTCCTTATTGTTCCCCAGAAGTGAACAGATGTATGTTAGGTTAATATTCTCCAGAAGTGAATATTCTCCTATTGTTCCCTAGAAGTGAACTTATGCATGTTTTAAAGGATATTCCCCAGAAGTGAATATTCCTTTGTTATTCCCCAGAAGTGAACACTTGTATGTGTAATACCATGCTATGAATGTTATGAATGTTATGATGTTTTACCAGTATGCATGTTGAGCATGTTAAGCAGTTGTTATAGTACCTTTTATACTTTTAGCTGGATGATGGTAGTTAACGCTCTGTACCCCGATAGGGGATTCTTACTGAGTAACTTAGGTTGCTCACCCTTATTATAATTGTGGTTCCACAGGTAACCAGAACGAGCAGCGCTAATGACTAGAAGAGTGGAAGTGATCATGGGGTGTTATAGTTTTAAAGTTAAACTTTGAGTTATTTTATGTTAAGACTATGTTAAGTTTTCACTGCTTTTAGGAGGGCACAGAGCCCTCAAGTTTTATGAACTGGAATTGTCCGCAAGCTCTATTGTTTTAAGATAGTATGAACTATTTAACTGTTTTGAATATCTGGCTAGTAAGTTTAAATAAAATGTTTAGTTTTAATTCGAGCTTGTTTTTAGGCTTCCATAGTTTTAATTTATCCGCTTTTAAGTCATGCATGTAGTAAAGACTTAGTTTAGAACCATATTTGGGTCGGGTCTTTACAGTCCATAACCTTTAACAGGATTCATTAGCTCAGAATATAACCACAATCTTCTAATCATTAGAATTTCAAGAAAATATATTAAATTTATCCTGAATATCACCGGGTTATAATTTTAATCTTCGTAACACTAACATGTATTAAAGAATAAATTTTCTCCCACATTAGTCACTCCTAGGGATTCAATATGGAAAAAAAAGAAAAAAAAGAAGAAGATGACGATGATGAAAATACTACTATGAGTTGATCTAGTGGTTAATTTAGTGGTTAAAAAGACTTGAAGAACTAAGAGGGAATGGATCCTATCTATAGTGGTCATTTACCTAAGAATTAATTGTACATGGTATTTCTTGAAAACCAAACGTAATAGGGTCAGATAGTTGACTCGTGAGATTAGTTGGATACGTGTAAGCTGGCATGGACACTCACGAATAATAAAAAAAAAAAAAAAAAAATTTGTTTAATCATTTTATTCAAAAATCATTCCTTCCAAAGGATAGGAGATAAACATGAGTTTCATCTCAAAAGTCAAAACCAATTGACAATAAGATAGGTAACACATGACATGTGAGATCCACAACATGCTCCTTAACATAGTGTCTTTTTAGGTTCATCATTCTTAGGTCAGATTTTTTTTTTTTTTTTTAATGGAATCGAATACCCGAGTTTTATGGACTCTTTACCATAATGCATAAACATGAATTCATCTTAAAAACCAATTGGAGAATAAAAGATATAACTCATACATCTTACGAATAATGTAATGTCCTCTCTTTTTTTAACGTGAGATCCTCAACAAATAGTTCACCCAGGCGGAAAGATTTTGTAGACCTGGCCAGTTGTAAGATATTTACTAGTGCTTCTGGTAACTATTAGAGCTCCAAAGATTTCGTAGACCTGGCCAGTTGTAAGATATTTACCATGAATAAATGAGATTCTGGAATTAAAGCTCCAAATCCCTAAAGATGATTAAAAGACCCCAAATTCGAGTATTTTTCCTTATTAATCAATGTCAATTGGAGAACGTTTTCAATCCCTCCTGAGACTATGTCAACATTTCATATATAGTTTGAAAAAAAAAAAAACATTCAAAAGTTGTTGCATGATATGAAACATACTCGAAATCTTGACCCGACCGTAGATGGTGTATTCATCGCCGGAGCTTCGAAAAGGCGACATAATAGACTATTACAATACAGATAATAACGGAAGCAAATTGAAGATAATGATCGATCATTGATGTGTATCTTCATCAATTCATATTCCAGATCATTGAACCAGAAACAAATTTGCGGTGAATCAAAGAAGAAGAAGAAACAGTATGACCTACCCAGTGGAAATCGCATTGGGACGAAGATAAGAGAGAGAAGAATAAGTGAAGTGCGAGTAAGAGAAGGAAAGCTTGAGATCGCATTCTCGATGATTCTGCTATGGCGGAGGGGTTCGGGAACAATGATGGCTCGTTTGATAACGTTCATGTTTGTCGTTTCTTGTTTCTTAGTTGTAGTTTCTTATTCTTTGTTTCTAAATTTTTTAAAGATAATTACATAATTTGATGTTCACTTAAATATATAACCGATTATTTTACTTTTACTTTTTTTGATATTCGTGACTGTCCGGGTCAGCTTTCGCACACCTCAATTAATGTCACGGGGCATATTGTCTGACCCTACAACATTTGGAATGCCAAGTAATCTCGTAGGTATTAATTTGAAATTAATTCATAGGTTAGGTGGTCATCATGAGATTTGAACTCATTACTTTATGCACCCAAAAACTCTCTTTGATCAATTAAACTATCTCATGATGATTAAAGATTATTTTACTTTGAAAACTGTGTCATAATCAAATATAAAAGTAACATTAAATATATATATATATATATATATATATATAAATGGAGAAAAAAAGAAAAAAGAGTAATCTTTTAACTATATATTATGCTAACGGGATAAAATCAATTATAAAAAATATACATTATCTAATACATATAAATTTTTATTCAAGTGGAATATATAATATATAATATTATTTTTCAAGGACATTTGTCTAAAATAATGTCCAATATTCAAAATTAATTCAACTATATAGGGTGAATATATACATTCCAAATAAAAAAATATTTATAAAAAAAAATTAGAAAAAAGAGTGTCTCAAATTGAATTTGAATCATAGTCTATGGTAAAAATATATAATTGTAGCACAATCAGGATACAAGATGTTTTCTGTAGTCTCATGCACTCGTTTTATATATATACATAAAAATACTTCAGATTGAAAAAAAAAAAAAACGAACCATAGAAACTATTGAGTAGTTTCTTTCTTTTTCACATAATTTAGAGAAACGTTTCTATTTTTTAAAAAATAAAAAACAACAGTTATCAAACAAGCATATTTCTAGAAAATAAAAAATGAGAATAAAAAATAGGAAACATGAACGTTATCAAACGAGTCCTGAAGATCTCGGTCTTCGTTATCTTCTCTCGAGATCCCACCTTATTTTATTGCAAAAAATGTAATCGGCCGTTTTTACGATTTTTCTTTTCTTTTTATTCTTGAATGGGTAGATGACAATGACCTATTAATTTTATTGTTTGGTAGATAATCAGCTCAAGATCAAAGTCACAAATTTGATCTTTATTTGTCTCTAATTTGTTTGAGAGTAATAATAATCATGTGTAAGATTTCTGATCTCTCCTCCTCCACTTATATTAAATAATAATTACTTTTTAAATTATAAATTAATTGTTTAATAAAATGTTATAAATATAGACTATTTTCGAAAATAGATACGATATATTAGAAAGACGCTAGCGAGAAGAAAGCGAAATTAGAATTACAGGTCATTACAAAAAGCTCTCCAATTTAGAGCAATAATGGTCAAATCATAGTCTTTAAAAGAAGTAGATTTGGTGCACCAAGAAGCCATAAAAATAAGAATATTTTCCCAAAGAGTAGAAGAAGGCACGTCCACATGCGAATTATAAAAAATTCTAGCATTCCACTCCCGTCATAGACTCCAAATAATAGCCCGTATTAATATATTATTATTATATAGACTATAATTTACTATTAATATATTATTATAAGAAATTATATATAAATACATTATTCTCATATTAATATACCCATAACCTCTTAATCATGAATTATGTTTTATTTCGATGAACTCTGGGTAAATATTTAATTTGGATATAAGTGAAATCTAGATTATTGTAACAATAAACCCTAACTTGTTCTGTATTTAAATTTACCGATCAAAATCAAAATTTAGGAACCAAACTATTATTTTAGAAAAGTATAAAGACAATATGTAATTTATTATTAGAGAATATAAAAAGCATATCTCAATAATTCTTTAAATATAAAAAGAATATCTTATTATTGAATCAAAAAGAAAAATTCAACCATCATGGCATGGCTCAATTAGTCAAATAGGGTTTGTGTTCATAAGATGATGGGTTCAAATCCTATGTCGGTCACCTACCTAGGAATTAATTTCCTATGAGTTTCCTTAAGAAGACCAACAAACTCTACATAGACGCATAAATGTTGTAATATGAGAGTCAAATACCAATTTTCAGACTCGAACTCGTAACCGTGTAATTGAAATGGATTAACACCAACAAGATAATTGCACGATCTTCGTTTAGATCATAGAAGTATTTTTCCTCCACTACCTCTTCTATTTCTCGTCAAAATGAGGGTTTAACGATTGTTATGGGTGGATCATCATCGATCAATCCCATAAAAAAAATTAACACATCTCCATCGATGACTAGTAGAAAACGATCATTTATTATTATTATTATCAAGAGTGCAAATATAGCAAAATAAGATTTTATAAACTCCATCAATAGTCTCTGATAGACTCCATCAATAATATATGGAAAAAAAAATTACTATATTTGTAATATTTTTAAAATGTTTCTATAATTTTAAAGTGGGGTAGGAAATTTGCTATAAAGTGCAAATTTTCTTATTATTATTTTGGAAGAAAATGAATAATATATAATATAAGGAGCATTATGGAAAGCCCCTCAAAAAAAAAAAAAAAACATTATGGGGAGACCGTGGAAAATAGAGGCTATTTTTTAGAAAAAGCAATTATAATATTACACACATAATGTAATTAATGAAGTATTAATGGGAAATAGTTGAAAGTTGAATATAAATATATTTTGAAAATAAAAAAAAAAATATATATATTATATTATTTGTTTAGGTTCCTAAATTATTATTTATATAATATTTGTGAACTCATATTTCATTCATTCACACCTACACCTACAAACGTTGTTGTTATTATTATTATTATTGTTATTATTATTATTAAGGAGCATTATCGGAAGACCGTGGAAGATAGAGGCTATTTTTATAAAAACAAAATATTATAATATTACATACATAATATAGATAATGAGTATTAATGGGAAAGAATTGAAAAGATATATATATATATTATTTGTTTAGTTCCTAAATTATTATTTATATAATATTTGTGAATTCATATTTGATTTTTTTTTTTATACAATAATTTTAAGGTGGGGGATTCGAATCTGTAACCGTACAAGATTGTTGATAGAATTATATTCTTATTGACAGCTCATATTCGATTCATTCACACCTACGAACGTTTTATTATTATTATTATTATTATTATTATAAGTCAACTATTCAGAGTCGTTTTCCAAAATACTAATAATAATATATTTATCATAAATAAATATCATATTATTCAAATAACATTGAATAATATTAAAAATTAAATGATTAAATTTAAAATACAGACGTCGGATATTTTTTTAATTATATTAAATTCGTTTTTGTTTTTTGAGATCATTAAATTCGTTTTCTTAAATCTTATTGATCCACATGCATTACTGTCATGCCATCTGTCACATCATCCAGTATTTAATAATGAGTAAAACTCATCTACACATGAATGTGTAGATGAACTCTACTTTTTGTCTAGGTGAGCCACAAAAAAATTATACATATTTTGATGTTTTCATTTATAAAGTATTTTTTTGTGGCACTCAATGGTGCCACCTAGGCAAAAAGTAGAGCTGCAGAGAGGAGTTTTACTCTTTAACAATTGCGGTCCAGGTAAGCAAAATGGACCATTTGACCTTCCATGTCATTTGTCATAACAGCGCCACATCATCATAAGAATTGGAAAAAACAAAGGCTTCCCAAGCTTTGTTTTTATTGTGAGAGGTCAATCCTAAAAAACGACTAATTAATGATCTTCAATAATAGATTCTTAGCCAAAATTGACAAAGGGGGAAAAGATGTTGCAGAAGGTTTGCCCTCTACTTTACAAAGGTAGATATAAATTAACTAAGGCCCCGTTTGATAACTATTTGGTTTCTTGTTTTTAGTTTTTCAAATTTAAGCCTATTTTCTCCCAAATTTCTTACAATGTGCTCCATCATTCCTACCATGTATACATCTTTTCTTAAGAAAGTAGGAGAAGACCAACCAACTTTTAAAAACAAAAAAAAAGTAGCTTCCCAAAATTTGTTTTTGTTTTTAAAAGTTGGTTAGTATTCTCCTACTTTCTTAAAGAAAGATGGATAAATAGTAGGAATGATGGAGCATATTGTAGGAAATTTGGGAGAGAATAGGCTTAAATTTGAAAAACCAAAAACAAAAAATCAAATGGTTATCAAACGGGGCCTAAATGACTCATTTCCCGTATCATGTTTGTATAACTTTCCTGACTTTATTTTTAGTTTCATCTAAAAGACCATCATATTAAAAAAAGATACTGTATTGGACGTGCAAGGAACACGCTTGCAAAACACATCAAAAGTTTGAAGTACAAACAAGAAACATTAATGTGAAGTAATGGAAGTTCTCCAATTTGGAAATATGGTACAAGGATCATAATTATTAAAAAACATGGATCTCTTGCACCAAAAACCAGCTCAACAATGACGTCGATCCTCCCATAAGTCGAAAAATTAACAATTAATTTGGGTTAGTTGGATTAACTCGTTAATTTTAAGTCAGCCTTTAACCCAACTCAATCCATGAAAATTTCATTTTTTGAACTCAACTCAATCTAATATTTTTTTAACCCAATTCAACTCATCAAATTAGTTTGGGTTAGTTCGAGTTATTCGAGTTGTCGGATGGTTTGTACTATCCACGTGTCATGTTAAATCATCAATGTCCACATCACCCAATATTAATTTGACCAAATTGATTTAAATAGCTTCTAAACTCTAGCCTTAACCTATCCGACAAGTCAAAAACATCCAATTAATTGGGTTAGATCTTAGATGGTAGATATGATATTTTGTATTATCTCTATTTTAGAATTGAAAATTTCTATTATATGTTTTAGTTTTAAAATTATAAATCAACAAGTTGGCATCGTGCTGACTGTTCATACACGTAGAACAATGGCAATATAAAACAGGCAACCAAGCCCCAATATTCTTGTAAGTCATTTTGGTTGAGGGTTAAAAGAAAAAAAATGAGCTCTGAAAATAATGATCTGGTTGAAAATTTTGTAATTTTGAAGCCAAAAGAAGCAAGCTTTTGGAATGTGTTTAGGTTCATTCTCCCCTTTGGTTCAAAACATATCAGAAAATTAATCGATTGCCCCAACGGTGAAGAAAAATCTTTCACAAATAGTAAATCTCGATGGACCATTTTTATGTCCATTTTGATGCTCAAATTCCTTCTTGCCTTTGCCACTCCACTCAAAATGTTGGGAAAATTTATCTTAAAGCTTGTGAGATCAGGTATATGCAATTTTCAATTTCAAACCCAACTTTTAAATTTATATTTGAGGGTATATTCTTACATTAATTTGTTTGATTAGGTTCTTAATTTTTAACTTTTGTATTCAATTCCAACATGCCCCTCGAGATGGTGCTTCTTTTGAGCTCACCAATCTTGAATCATATCTCAATTTCATTTTTATTGGACCGATATCCATTAGAGTTTTATGAGCTCTGATACCATATTAGAGAATATGAGGTTTTACTTCAAAACGAAATTGACCTCAAAACAAATTAGCAATGAGGGGAGTAATTCATATTCATTTTATATCGATGTTGGACTCTTCCACTTTCCAATGTAAGACAATTGTGAGATCCTAACATACCGACATAAATATATGCTAATAATGAAGATTACCTAATTTAAATAGTTGTTAAACTATTCTCTTTTTTTCTCACAATTACAAGGACGGCGGCGGCGTAGCCACACCACTAGTCTGGGCGTCCCGACCTTCCCGACCGGTAAGTATTACGTTCGTCGAAAGAAACACAAGGCAAGGCCTAGAAAACTCTAATATAACAAATCCTAGAACCTAACCTAATTACATCCAATGTATTTGGCTTGCGCAGAAGATGGATGTGAACTGTGTGAAGGAAATTTGAATGACACAGCAGATTTATATGGCAATAATTTCAGATCAAAAGTGAGATGCAAAGATTGGGAAATAATGCCTTTGAATGATACTACAAATTTACATGACAATGATTTCAAATATTATGGTGCCTTAACCATTTTGGCTTCCAAATTAGCATATTCACGATCTCACATTCAGGATGTTGTAAGAGATTGCTGGAAGGTAAAAACCCTATTTACAATATTATATATTGAACTTTTTTATTACAAGGTTTTACCTAATTTGATTATGTTTTATAATTCAATGAAATATATTAAGCATAGACCTATGAAAACAGGGATGGTGATGAATATTAACTGATGTTTCTCTTTTTGTTTTTATTTGTAGATGAAATTACTCGGATGCTACGATTTTTGGAATGGTAAGACTTGTACTTTTATTTTCAAATAAATAAATAAACACATTGGACCTCTTATTTCATATAAATAAAAGACAGAGACTTCTACGAGGACAAAATAAGAATAGATTTGATTATAATTAATGATCTTACTCTGAACAAAAAAATATTTTTTTTTAATTCAACAATAATTGAAAATAGGGGGATTCGAACCACTCTGATGTTGTGGTCCAAATAAAATGAAACTAACTATTATATGATGTTGGGCGAAGTTAAAAAGACAAATGACAAATTTTTCTTTCTAATCTAAATTTGTGCAGATTTTCAAAAAAATCATTCGACACATGCATTTATGTTCGAAAACACGAGTAGAGACCCAAACGTAACAATAGTGGCATTCCGAGGCACAGACCCGTTCGACGCCAACGATTGGATGGTAGATTTCAACTTCTCTTGGTACAAAATCAAAGACGTTGGCAACCTCCACAGCGGCTTCTTGCAAGCGCTAGGCCTACAAAACACCCGACCAAATACTTTGCCAAAGGAGCTCTCCAAACCCCAACACAATTTTGCATTTTACACAATCCGC
>JBBMEF010070640.1:0-10648 GCA_037832685.1 Sicyos baderoa | reverse complement strand
TGCCGGTCATAGATGCTTCCGTGTTTTTTTTTTTAAATTTCTTAGCCGGTCATAGATGTTAACAATTGTAGTAGTGTAGTCTTGGCTAACATTATAACAAGAGGTGTGCATGATTCGGATTGGATAGGGTTGAATGATTTTTTTGGATCAATTCAATTTTTCGGGTTGACCAATTCGTCAACCCATCCAACCCTATGCATATGAGCAACCTAACCCAACACAACCTAACTCAACCCTAGGTTTTCGGGTTGGGTTGAGTTCTCGGGTTATGTTACTCTCATTTTTTTTTACCTAAGATTCAATTTATAGACTCATAAATAGGTTAAAAAAATGCATGATATATATTATATTAACTTATTGCCTATCTTGTTAGTGTATATTCTTTTTTTAGAAAGTTTACAAGTATGCTAAAAATATATCTTATTAATTTATGTTATATACACACACATAATATGTATAATATTATTAGTTCAAGTTGAGTTAACCAAAAACTATAAAATCATAACTCAACTAAACTCAAACAAAATATAACTCAACCTAACCCTTACGAGGTTTGGGTTGGGTAGTTCATATAATTTAGGTTGCCGGTTTCTTTCGTACACCCATAATTATACCAATTTCATCATTCATTCATTAAAAATAAATAAATTTATACCATTTAAATACCAAACTTTTTATTCATTAAAAAAATAATAATAATAAAATAAAACTTTTAAACCAAACAAGAATTTTAATAGATGAGTGTTTGTTTGTTGAATTTATGAAAATTTAAAAATAAGTATTTACTAATCACTCCTTAGAAAATTACATTCAAATAAGTTATTTTAACTACTAAAAAAATGTCTTCATTTTATTATTAAAAATAATTCATGATTTCTAATCACTCATTTCTAATGATTTATTTTTAATTACTTAAAACAACCACGCATTTCTAATCACTCAAAATAACTCATGTTTAATCATTATTTCTAATTATTATTTTTAACTAATCAAAATATCTACTCATTCAAATGAACAATCAAACAAGCTATTATTTCTAACTCATATACAAAAAAAAAAAAAAAATTACATTAAAACCAATTTTCGACTACAAATTCTTAATTTTTAACTATTAAAAATAACTTTTCAAACTAACTTTTTATACCAAACTTCATCCAAAACACTTTGACTAAAGTTGTTTTCTTTAAAAATTATAAGAAAGAAATTCCTTCTTCTTTTATGATTAGAAAAAAAAAATCAATATCAAACCAATTTTTAAAATGTATTAAAAAAAATATATAGTTTAAATTAGAGGTGGGAACACAAATCTTACCTAAGGTACATTATTATTCTCAATTACATGAAATCAATGTCATTAACTTTTTTCGTTAATTTTTTTTGACATAAATGTAATACAAAATTTCAAACAGCTATTTTTAAATCTACTAAATTAATTTTGAAATGTTTGCTATTTGATTGATTTAATTTTAAAAAGCTAAACAAATATTTTCAAACTAATTTTAAAAGCAATCATTTCACTTATTTTGTATTTTGATCATTTTATTGAGAACCATTTTTCTCTTATAAACAATTTTTTTTCAAAAAATCTGTTACTTATATAGTTTCTTTAATTTTTCCTTTTATTATACAAGAAAAACTTCAAAAAATGTGAAACGGGGAGAGAAGTAAAGAGATGATTTTTTTTTTTTTTTTTTTTTGAGATTGTAAAGATATAAAACTAATCAATTCTATTCAAATATAAAAACTAAAATAGGACAATGTTTTTTTGTTTTGTTTTTTTGGAGTGGACATCATTTTTTTAACTTTAAAATTAAGCCTTTCTATTTTATTGGTTTACATCAACATTGGCAATAGTTTTATTTCAAATCATGTAGATTAAAATTTTACAAATGTAATATTTTTTTCTGAAAGGTACAAATAATCTTAAAAGTAATATTTCAATATTATTCCAACATCATTAAATTGTCTGGATTGTTCATTAGGATACGAAATTATAGGACCACAATTCTAAATTTAAAATATTTCCTCTAAACTAAATAAAAATATTTGTATGAGATTTGTGGTCCAATTTTGTCATATATATATATATATGTCAAACAAGAAAAAAAAAACAATAAAAGAAACACTAAATTAAAATTAAAAAGAAAAAAACAGTTTGCGGCAAATAAAAAGGACCAGGCAGATCAAGTCCAACTTCTCAGGCCTTGTGGCCCATAAAAAGATCAATCCCCGTCTTGAGATGGGGCCCAGTTTTTCAAATTCGAGTTTTCAAATCCATAAATAAATTATTGTTTGAAATTTATAGGCATTTAGTTTAATTTATTTTTCAAAAATTAAAAAAAAAAAAATAAAAGTCATTTTTTCTGGTTAGGTCTATCATTTAGTTTCAAATTTTTTATTATTTTTTTTAATTGAACATTTTTATCTTTGATATTTAAAAATAATAATCATTTTCAGTCATTAAAATAACAAAATTGTAAGTTTTTTTTTTAAATAATGTAACTACCAAGCAACAGAGACATCAATGAAGTATGCCACAAGTGAGTTTCGAACCTGAAACCTTAATAAGAGCCCAAGTTTTCTCCAACTCTGCCACCCCTTGGAGACAACAAAATTGTTAGTTAAAATAATGTTGACTTGATAATTAAACTAATTTTAGATTTTATTAAGAAAAAAGAAATAAAAATTTATATTTTTTTCTATAAAAACGAAATTTTTTCAATAGTTATCAACAAACCCTATATGAAGGAAACAAACTTATTAGATGGTGTCCAAAACTATTAAATTAATATCCCATCGCCAATGCAGAGCAACAACATTGAGATTATTTTTATTTTTTGGGACAAATTTGACATTAATATATTATATATTTACTAAGGAAATACTATAATATATAGTACCATTATCAACTATTAATATGATATACCATAATTTTCCGTTCCTTTTATTTCGTTTGAAAATTCCATCGAGTTATAAATGGTCCCAAAATATTAATAAGAAAATGGTCCCATTTTTATTTGTTTATTATTTTTATATTTGCGTCGTTTCACACCGTAATATTTGGATGTAAAAAAAGTTTAAAATAATAATTTATAAATAGGTGATCACCATGGATTAGATCAATCATCTTATACATTACAATATTCTCTTCGTCCAATTAAGCTACTCTATGATGGTCGTCCCAAAAAGAATAATCCTCCCAGCAAAAATAATGGTTTGTTTTAAAATGTTAAACAATAGTTGTATTTTTTAAATTTATCTGTATCCTTAATTGTAATAGTTTGTTTATTATAAGAATCATATTTTTATTTTTATTTTATTTTTGACGGAAAGAATCATAATTTTATTGATAATTGATCAAAATTAGAAAGGGCTAAAATTTTGTTTTGCCGAGATTTCTTGAAACAGTTTTAAAAAACTCCTCACAATTAACTTAAAAATTGTATCGAAAAATTTAAGATCTATATTGATATGACAATTATTTTGTTACATATATAGTTTTTTTTCTTTTTATAAATGATATATTGTATTTAAATATATGAATCTATATAACCTTAAACGAAGTATATATCATTTGGGTCAGGGGTAGTACTTCAATCGGACCATATATGATATGGTTAGAATCTCACAATTGTCCTATATTGAAAAAGTTGATCAATTGTCTCTCGTTTATCAATTAGTTTTTTGATGGAACAAAATATTATTCTCTAATATGATATCATGGCCCATAAAAATCCAAACGGATATCGGTTCAATTAAAAGAAAATTGAAATCCGATTTAAGATTGGTGAGCCCAAAAGAGACACCATTTTGAAGGGCATATTAGGGTTTCAATTGTCTCACATAAAAAAAGTGGGAGAGTTCTACCCGTATTTATAAGAGATATGAGTTACTCATCTCATTTCCAATTGGTTTTAAAGTGAAACTCTATATTCTTTTAGGATACATAGTAATAGTTGGTTGCGAGTTCGAGACCTAAATTATTGCTAAATAATAATAATAAAAAAAAGTATCATTTTAAAAACAAAGTATCGAGAAAGAGAATAGTGTATAGCAACTTTTTGAACCTATTTTACAATTATAGCAACTTTTTAAAAATAATTCGTTTATAGCAAATTCTGCTAATTTTTTTAAAAAATTTATATTTTACTATATCTATCATTCTCTAGTGATGAAAATCTATCAATTTTATTATTAATAGAAGTCCATCAATTTATTATCGATTGAATCAACTTCTCATTTAAAATTTTTAGTTACTTTTCAAAATTGATTCTATCGGTCCTTATTGGTAGTATCCGATGGAAGTCTATCAATTTACTATTGATTGAATCAACTTCTCATTCAAACGTTTTAGTATTACTTTCAAAATGCCTATTTATTAGTAATTGATTCTATCAATATTTATTGATATAATTATTAATGTATAGTGATGGAAGTCTATCAATTTACTATTAATAGAGAAAATTGGAAAGAAGCTTAATTTGAGCAGATGATTTAAAAGTAACTAGATCATGTCATGAGCATTTTGGTCTTTTGAATGGACACGATTTCATTTTTTTTTTGCTATGTGTGTAAATATTTTAATTATTGCACTATTCATACAATATGTTAGCCCTTTGTAATATATATGCAAAAACCCATAAGAAATCAGTTATTTTTAAATAGGTGGTCAATACACTAGTACAAAAATGATAAAAGAAGGCGGGCATAACCCGCCATTAATAAATATTGAAGGCGGGCATCCGTCCGCCTTCAAAAGTCCTAACATTAAAGGGAAACGAAGGCGGGCGCGCGCCCGCCTTCATACGTGCCCGCCTTAAAAAAGAATCAAAGGCGGTACACATGCCCGCCTTTGTTGCATTTTGAAGGCGGTCATGTGTGCCCGCCTTTGATTCTTTTTTAAGGCAGACTCGTTTGCGCACCTTCGATTAATTTTTAAGGCGGGCTCACATCCCCGCCTTCTTTAATTACTGAAGGAGGGCAAGAAATTGCCCGCCATCCTTTTTTTTACAGAAATCATCTAGCTCGGGTTATTTTAAAATGTTCTATCCCGGTATTAAAATATATTATTATTTATACATACTACACATTTTAAACGCATATGTTAATTGTGCCCGCCTTTAAAAATTATATACTTTGATGTGAAAACAAAAAGAAAGATATATGGTCCCCACAAATGTGAAAACAAAGAAAGATATGGTCCCCCACAAGTTGTGCCCGCCATTGAAAATCGTGTGTTCAAGTTGTGCCCTCCATTAAAAGTCATTCAACTTAATAAAAATAAAGGTAACATGCAACTCTTCCAATGAAAGAAGTTAACACATTTCTAAACCCAAATTTAACTTAAACTTGACTCCATATATATATATATATATATTATACTTCGAAAAAGATTATAGTTACACATTCATGTACAGTGCCCGCCTTCGTTAATAGTTTACGGCGGGTAATTTTTGCCCGCCTTTGAATATCCGTGTTTTCAATTTTAAATTTTGTGACCGCCTTCAATTATAGATATTGTAGTAGTGTACGAATATAGATAACACAACGAAACATTCATGCTAGCATGAAGATAACCTCGCATGGCTCTAACATGATACTAGAACGAATAGACATGGCAGGCAGAAAATCAAGAAACGTTTTCCTATCCACTAACCAGCATAGAGCTATCACATATATACATTCAACCATTAAAGGAATAACGTAGTGTCCACGAACCCTGGTAAGGAAATCCTTACCTTGAATTGGCAGTAAAAAACATACAAAAGCAAGTGCTCCTAGAGCTGCAGATCAACAACAAGAAAATAGTATCCTAGCAAATAAAATAAATAATACTTAATAATAAATCTATCATGGACAACCCTTAACAAAAAACTCTTCTAAGCGTCACTACCTAAATTACATACATATATAGTCCCTTTAGTTATTTAGTTTGCATACACATAATCATTTATTAATATTAGATTATGATTCTTAATTCCACCTAATCAAATGAACCCAACCAATACATTAATTTATCATACTAGCTCTTAATCTAACCCATGATTACTTTAGTTACTAAGCTACTATGTTCAATTTGGCCAAATCATAAAGTATTCCTTATTGGTCATTCAATCATTGAACATCTAAGTTATTATTTAAATTCCTTAATTAATCTAAATTGTCACCAATTGCAATTTAGCTTTTAGTTGGCTCGGGCCCACTATACTTCATTATCTAACATGGCTTTGAATAGCAACAACCCATAATGTTCCTGACCTCCACCTCTGGAATTTGATTTCATGTTAATATTTAATCAACCCATGACCCACCATTAAGCATGACATTATTTAAATTAATTGTTCAAGTTCCATTTGAACTCCCTCTACTCCGCTCGTCCATTGAAGCATAAATTGAATAATCACAGTAGTTCAAAATGGGTTAAAGCAAGCCATTGGTCCAAGGATATTTTCAAGAAGGTTACTGAACAAAAATGCAATTTTATTCTATTTAAAATTTACCCCAAGGTTAACAAGCCTTACCGGCAAGAATGATTCAAAATAACAGAGTTCGTGCAACTCGATCAATCTCAGCAACGATGGGCAGCAACGACGTGTGTGCGGCTAGTGTTCCGCGAGGCTAGGCTTGGCTATACGTGCGATGGAAACAAAATGCCGAAGAACAATCAATCGGGATCGGGAGCAAAAGGAAACGAAGAAGAAGAAGCATGAATCTTGCTTGGGAGCTCTCTCGCGTTGAAGAAGTGAATCACGGCCAAATGAAGAGACAAGAAAACCCCCAAATTGAATTCCTCCTTCTTTTAATCAATTAAAATCCAAATAAAAAATTTCCACCTTAAAGTCCTAGCAACGTCACATTTTAATCTTATTTTTACAAAACTCCAAATCCAAGCTCCCTGACTTCGAGTCCTAGCAAGGACACCTTTATTTTCTAATTAAAACCCAAGCTTCAAAGTCCACAAACCATCTGAGTTCGATTCCTGGCGAAGACACAAATAATTATTATTTTCCGAATAAAATCAAACTCATCCAAAAGACCGAAACGACCCTAACAACCAAACTGAATAACTGAAATAACGGCCGAACACACCTGAGAAGACGTTCTAAATTTATGGGTCGTTGCAATCACGTGCATCCCGAGTAGCATCCCCACCATTATATCATTCATTTGGAGCCACACATCTTCATTTTTCTTTAAATTTTTGTTTATAATAAATATAAAGTAAAAAAAAGAGAGATGAGATGTGTGGCACCAAAGATGCCACATGGGTGATATCACGGTGAAGGTGCTATCTGGGGTACACCCAAATTCTTCTCATTTATAATTCTAACACTACCCCTCAAGTTGGAGCATGAAAATTACAAATGCCTAATTTGTCTAACAAAAAAATTAATTGTTGTTTCCCAACTGCCTTTGTCAAAATATCAGCCAACTGGTGACCAGTAAGAATATACTAAGTAGCAAGATTTCCTAACAACAACTCATCACGAATAAAATGACAATCTGCCCCGATATGCTTAGTACGATCATGAAATACATGATTCTTTGCAATATGAAGAGCAGATTGACTATCGCAAGATAATTGCATTGGTTGAGAATGCAAAACACTAAGAGAGGCTAGTAAAGATTTTAACTCGCAAGTAGCTACAACCATCGCACGATACTCAGCTTCAGCAAATGAACGTGACACAGTCGCCTGTTTTTTTATTTTCCAAGAAATTGGAGAAGATCCAAGAAAAACTACATACCCAGTCAATGATCGACGAGTCAAAGGGCACGCTGCCCAATCATTATAACAAAAAGTGGTCAAACGTATCTCACCCAAAGTTTGTAACAAAATGCCTTGACTAGGAGTGCCCTTCAAATAGCGCATAACTCGTAGAGCTGTATCCCAATGTTGAACTTGTGGATCACTCAAAAACTGTGCAAGAAAATGGACTGAATAACTAAGTTCTAGGCGGGTTACAGACAAATAAATAAGACGTCCAACTAATCGACGATACTGGTCAGGATGTGCATACAACTCCTTCTGGACACGGGCTAGTTTATGATTTGTCTCCATAGCGTGTCAACTGGCTTACAACCTAGCATGCCAGTTTCAGTTAAAATGTTCAAAGCATACTTGCGTTGACATAAAAATATACCCTCGTCATTACGAGCCACCTCAATGCCTAGAAAATACTTCAAGACCCCTAGATCCTTCATGTGAAAACAGGTTTGCAGATAATCCTTAAAGCGCAATATAGCACCATGGGATGAACCGACTATAATTAAATCATCGACATACACAAAAACGTGAAGAGATATACTACCACGAACATAACCAAACAATGAGTAATCAACATAAGATTGCTTAAAACCATAACATTTTAAAGCCTTTGATAACTTAGCAAACCACTATCCAGGAGCATGTTTCAAACCATATAATAACTTACGCAATCTACAAACCTTCCTAAGAGTGGAAGCACTATATCCCGGAGGAAGCTTCATATACACCCCTCTTCCAGATGACCATGAAGAAACGCATTATGATCATTCATCTAATGCAATTTCCAATTCATACTTCCAACAACAACAAGAAAGATACGAACTGCACATGAGAAAAGGTTTCATTATAATCAACTCTAGCAACCTGTCGATTACCAAAAACAACCAAATGTCCCATAAGAGGTTCAATTTCACCTGTTGACGTATATTATATCTTGTACACCCAACCACTACAATTAGCCTTCTGATGACTCTAAAATAGGGTCACATTTTCGCATGAATTTTCATTATTAGGTGCATGCTTTTGTAAGAAAAGAGATTGTGAGTGAGGAAAAACAAGGAGAAAATGTGTAATTTGCTAATGCACACGCATTAGGAGAGCAGAATGCGAACTATGAATTAAAGCGCTTAAAATGACAAAAAGTAGCACGTTTAGCATGTATTTCGCATTGTTTATGTTATTTACCGTTTTCGCAGGAATTTAGTGTTCGCAATGCAGATTGATGCTGACTTCTACACAACGTAACTGCTAAGAACGTGCGATCGAGAGGAAAATGCCAATGTAACACAAAGAAAATAAGGAAAGAATCATTTGACAGCACGGAGTTGACTAACAAGACAAATTACGAGACTGATTGCTGAAATCAAGGGATTTCGGACTGAGACAAATTGAGACGGATTTGAAAAGCACAAAGAAGGAAAAGATTGTGTGATTAATTCTTACCATCTGGAAGATGGCGACGAAGAAAGTTTATAAATAGAACCTTATTGTAATATTTTTAGAGGTTGGGAGATTCCGGATGTTTTCGGCTACGAAGATCATCCCAACGAAGTTTTACTTTGTTTTCATTTCTTTATTTTGAACTCATTTTACTTCAGTAATATTTTAGCATGTTTTTCATGTCTATCTGCGTATTATCTCTTTGTATTGTGAACTAACTTCACTAGGGAGAGGTTAGGGAAAAGTGAGTCATAACAGCATGTTTTAGGGAGAAATAGGAAGGATGCTATAGGGCATGAAGATTAGGATCTTAATTTCATAGTAAGTGCTGACTGGCCATCCACACAAGCTAATAGGTTGTAAATCGGAAGAGGAAACTACCTAAGTCTAATATGCATGTTTAACTAGTTAGTATTATGGCTATAATACTTTAATTCGGAGTTTAGGAATAAACGCGTAACTGTTATACAATTAGCGCTCCTCTTTAATTACTTCAAGTCGCAGCGGAAGTCGGGCTTGATTCGAACCAATGCGGAAGCAACGGTTTTTCAACGCATTGTAATAGTAATTCCTTACCGCATGTTTCTCACTAAGTCTTTGAAGTTGTACTCATAATACCTTACCTATGCCTTACTTTTCTCAACTGATTTTCAATACTTTCATTTTACTTTTATGTTCAAAATCCCAAATCAATTCAAATACATTCGGGTTTTACTTTCAATTCTAAACATCACCTTGTATAAGTTCCAGTCCCTGTGGAGATCGATAATTTACTTATTACTTATTGCAGGTCGCTATACTTGCTTATTATTTATGTGTCATCTGTGCATGAATGAAACTCTATTGTTTGATCCAAAACCGGAGCGAACCCTCAACAGAGGTCTTCGTGAGCAGAAAAATAGAAGGCAAAAAGCAATGAATCCCATGCCACAGAATAACATTGGAATGACAGATCCACCAGTAGTAGAAGCCGCTAGTGCGGAAGCCAGAGCAAATGCAAATCAAAACCTACCAGCACAGGAGGTAGACGAAAAAGATAGAGTCATGCGAACTCAACCTGGAGATTTCAATCATCTTGCATACCGAGGTATGGCTAGACCTAACGGTGGAGGTAGACGCTCTGTATTGATTAATCATATGTATAACATGCTTAAAGTCAATGAACCATTTTACGGACTTCCTACGGAAGATCCGCATCAACATTTGCGTTCCTTTTTAACTGTTAGCGATGCTTACCAGGAAGACGGAGTTTCTCTGGAAGATACTCGTTTGTTTCTATTCCAATATTCCTTACGGGATAAGGCCATACACTGGATAAATACTTTACCAAGTGACATCACTTGGGCACAATTAGTTGAAAGTTTTTGTAACGGCCCGGAAAGTCGAACCGTTACCTAAGAGTTTGAAAAGTAACCTAAAGTGAAAAGTCTTTGGAATTCG
>JBBMEF010070619.1:0-10650 GCA_037832685.1 Sicyos baderoa | reverse complement strand
GGCCAGCTTTCGCGCACCTCGACTAATGTCACGGGACATACCGCCTGACCCTACAACATTTGGATGTCAAGGAAACCCGTAAGTATTAATTTGAAATTAATTCCTAGGTAGGTGTCCACCATGGGGTTTGAACTCATCACCTTATGCACTCCACAATGCCCTCTTTGACCAATTGAGCTACCCCATGATGGTTCTGTTCTATGGAGATGCAACACAGCAGCACTAGTTTTGAATGGTTTCTTTAGCTAGGCCATGTTTTTGTTAAGAGATGGTGGTTCAATGTTTAGGCAACCCTTAGTTCTGAGAAAAATGGAAGTTTTTATGGCAGGCACAAGTTTATGGGTTTATGCAATTATGTGAGATGGGGTAAAAGAAAAAATAGAATCTTTCAGAAGAATGAGAGATCTCCAGATGACATTTGGCTCCTCATTAGATTCAATGTTTCTCTTTGGACCTCGGTAACTAAGCTGTTTTTGAATTATTCGTTCGGATAGGATCTGGGTTGGAAGTCATTCTTGTAGGCTCCGTCCTCTTTTTTTGTGGGCTCTGGGTTTATTATAATATATATATATATATATATATAGAGAGAGAGAGAGAGAGAGAGATTGATTAATAACACAACACATGTATTCCTGCGAAATTGAAATAAAAGAAAACCAAAGTTTACCAATACTGTTTCTACACTATCAAAAGAACTTTCATCTATGAAATTCATCACCAAAACAATGACTGGTTTGCTAGCAATTCTTCACTCTAAACTACAAGATAGATGATAAATTGACACCCCATTTAGACACCAAAGAAACCCTTCTTATAACAATAATTCATCTTGATGACATAATAAAATATCTTAACCAAATAGCGTGAATTTAGACCACCCTACCTTGATTCAGTTGATTCACGTCTATACATATCAATTATGAGTTTCAACTCCCGATTGACTCCTGTTAAATCTTGAACCTGCATCAACGTTGAGAATCAGAACAAAAAAAAAAAAAAAAACCAGATGTTACAAATACCAAATATTTTGTAAATTACAAGCAATTTGTGAATATTTGGGAAGGGGGGTCATTGAAAAATCTTCAACTATCATTTCACCAAACACATAAACAACAGAGGCCCTCTAGGTATATCCAATTTTGGCATATTTTTGGAATTTCCAAGGTTTTAAGCTTGAGTTTACAAGCAATGAGGAAGTTGTTTTAGGACCTCTCTCAGTTCTCCTGGCTCCTTTCATTTCATTGTGAATTTATAAGGCACATCCCAATACAAAGTAACCTTCAGTAGCAAAAAGAAAAGCATGGCTCAAATGGCACACAAGACACATATAACCACAATATAAGTCCAAGTGGTACCATGTTAACCCTCTCAAGCCCACTATACAAAACAAACCTCGTTATGGCTACTCCACTTCTTGAAATTATTTCTATTTTTTAAAGAGCCAAGAAAGGAGAAGAAAAATCTTGTTAGAAAAGTTAATAATACCATAGCTTGTAACTTTTGTATCTCTGCAATTTGATCCTTGGATCGAGATGATAAACTCTCACACTCTTTCTCCTGTATTGGGCCAAAAAAGATTATGTCAAGTGTTCGATTATGTTTCAAAGTGTAGCGAAATCAAACTCTACCTACCATTCTATCAATAATACTAGAAAGAGATTGCACATCAGCCCGCACAGAGTGAACATCTGTAGCAGCTTCTTTGTATTTATGCAACTGACTTTGCATAGAGCCCATTGCCTCCGGGAACGAAGAAACCAATGCTCTAAATTCTGAGACAACTTTTTTCCTTCCTGAAGAAAAAGCAATCCATCAGGATGCAGTAACCACTAGATCAATGTGGACTGGAAAAATATATTCTATGATCCAAGAAAAGCATTAAACACCAACCAACCTGGTTCTTTCAATACTTCAGACAGCTTCTTCTCAATGGACTTTTTTCCATCCTTCTGTTTCTGAATCAGCATTTCCAGATCACTAATCCTAGTAGCCGAGACAGTAGATGATCTTCTTAAGATATCCAGTATGTTATTTTTAACATTCAATTCCTTCTCCTTCCATATGATATTATCCTTTTCAACCTGAAGTGGGCAAAAAAATGTGTTGGTGTCAAAAAGCAAGACCACATTATAAATGACAAATTCATGCAATAATACAACTACCGACCAGTTTACAACCTGTAGTTTCTCAAATAAAGCCTGCTGCTCGTATGCTTCCAATCTTAGTTTGGCAATCCAGTCTCTCAATAAAAGATATGGTTGTGAAGATGAAATGGACTTCACACTCTTCATAGTATTCTGTCAATAACATAAATAATATTGTAAATCATGGTGTTGAGAGCTTTAGGCTGTACCAATAAAATTTATAACTACAATTAAATAACAGGGACTAAGAAGCATGTTTAATTTGGTTCTAACCCGGATATCAGATAACTGTTGCAGTATTTTCAATCGTCTTTCATGTAGACTGTTTAATTCTGCCAGCCGATCAACTGCTTGGTCCTGTAGAGCAACATTAAATCTCCTTAGTAACCAATGTCTTATTATTCCTCGAACAAAGAAAACGAGGGAAAAACGAAAAGTCTCAACATGTTGTGGGTGGGTGGGAGGGAGGGGGAGACAATTACCTTCGACTCTTCGAGAGAAGACTCCATGTCTCGTAGATCTTTTTGTTTATCTCTTTCCTTACCACTGCCAGCATGTTTACCCACTAGATTCAAAACAGGAAATCCAGCCCTTTTTTCCGCATCATGTTCAGATCTAAGCTTCATTATCCTGGAATTGTTATCTTCCAGTTCAGCCACCGAACTCTCCAATTCCACTTCATAACAACAAAAAAAGAATAAAATTAAATCACACAGAATATCTAGCAGATAATGATTTTATCCCAGTCCATGTATAATGTGAATGAAAGTCTCTTTTTTCTTTTGTTTGTGATAGGAAATAAAACATTTCATTCGTTAAATTTACGTGCATTCATTTTGAACAACTAGCATTTGACACATGTCTATTGTGCTAAGTCGAACATGTGATGAAAACGAATACATTACCCACATTGAAATGTATGTACTTAAATGACTATCATACCTTTAACACTCCTACGAGAACGTATCTTTTCATGCATCGCCTTTACCTTATTAAAGAGGTATTATTGTGATTATCAAATAAGAAAAAGAAGTTTAAAAGAAACCTACAAGACAAATCCTCTCAGCACCATGAGGTAAAACTTATTTCAGCAATTGATTACTATGCTCCTGCCTCTGGTATTTCATGATTTTCCATGAGGTTGTGTCTTACTGAATAGATAATATATTCACAATATAAAAGTACTGAAATAACTCAAGTTTCATCCCTCATTACATGTTCAATAATTATACTCAAATAGTTTAGTTATAATGATGCAAAAGCACCAAAAGTGACCAACCAAATGGCTTAAAATGTTAGGGGCAGCAAGGTAGCCACCAAAAAGATCAATAAAGATCCACCTTTCATTGAGAAAAGAATGAAAGGAGCATACAAAAAAGTCGAAAAATGAGGGACCACTTATAAAAAAAGGGTACCTCTCAAAGACTTCTCCAATCCCATTGAAAAGTCAAGGCTCAATAATGTTATGTTTGACGAAGGAAACGATCCTAACCTGCAAGGCTTTTGATCTCATTTTAGTGAGCCCCCTAAGCAAATCCCTTCCTTTTCCATAAATCAATTCCCACCTCTTTCCCATACTGCGAATGACCCTCTCCCTCACCTTATTGATTTATCCTCTCCCCGACTACTCCTATTATTCCTGATCCCCTCATTGACATGATCCCCCCTCCATCCACCCCTCTTATCCAACCTCTGCCCCATTATTCATTCTCGGCCCTCCTCTTCTCATGTTTTTTTTTAAAGTAAATCTGTCTTATCCCACCTTCTCTTCTCATGTTAAACCTTGGCCTCTTCACTATATTAGAAGAATAAAATTTGTCTCATCCCTTGAATGAAACTCCATCTTGAATCCTGGTTGAATCAAAAACCACTATTCCCCCCTCCTTATCCTCCCTTCCTCCAACCTCCCTCAGCCATCCTTATCCCTCCTCTCACTCTTTTGCTTTTAAGCCCACCCCTCTGTCGTCAAGCTTTCAAAGCTCCATGATTCATGGGGTTGTTATTCACCATAATTCGCTTGTTGTTTCACCTTCTCCCAAGGCTTCTGATCTCCTCTCTCATCTCGATTCTGACATGGATGATGATGCTAGTGTGTGTGAGCAGTTTTGAATCGTCAGCTGGTTATTTGGATGAAGCCATCTCCCACGCTTAAAGGAGTTTCTTTCTCCTTCTAATTTAGCTGAACTAGCTATTCTATTTCCTCTCTGTCGCCTCCATCTAATGATCAACAGTGTGATTCAGTTGAAATCTCTAAAAAGTGTCAACATTGTTGCCACTTGTGGATTTCAATTAACAGCAGGTTGTGGATTGCAATTTGCCCAGCCAATTGAAGCTTCAAATAATCTTTCTAGGTTTTTGCCATTTTGTCCCCTTTTTTGGCTTTTAGTAGCTCAACTTCTAGCAGTTTGCAGTGTTTCATCTCAGTCGTATGCTCTCTCTGGCTTCCCTTGATGCCTCTCGTTGCGGCATTTTGCCTTTGAAGTTTGAATCACAAAGATTATTAAATGATTGTTTTTATCTCTTATCATTTTGTCATCCTTAGCACTTCAGACCTACTGTTATATTTTATGTGATTTTTGTTCGTTTTTTGCTACTGTTTAGTTCTCTCACTTTTGTTTAGTTCTCTAGTATTGGCTTTAGTTTCTTTTTTGCTTTCTTGAATTTCTTGTCTTTCTCCCACTTTTTGAGATTTGTATCCGAAGTTTTTGCTTCGTTCACTCTATTAATGGACCTTGTTTCTTAATTTTTTCAAAAAAAGTGTCTTCAATCCAGTAAAATTATACCTATGGAATAATAACAACAAAAAAGACAAAAAAACCGTAACCAAGGCCCAAAGAGAAAAAAATGAATCTAACAAGAGCCCAAATATCACTAAAAGATCTCCTCACCCCACTAGAGATTATATTTTTTCTCACCCCAAATACCCCCACAAAATAAAATGCAACTCTGTTTTCCACAAGAACTCTACTTTCTCACGAAAGGGAGTAGAAACAAAGGACTCGCTCGTCATCTCATCAAAGCAAAGCCAAACACCTTCAAAAAAATGATTCCACACCACGGAAGTCAACTTGCAGTCTTGCAGTTCCAAACCAAATGATCAAGATCCCATGTTGCGCTTCTACACAAGATGCAACAAGTTGGGACCCATAAATGGGGGACATTGTCTCATAATCATGTCCAACGTATTCACATTGTCATGAATAACCTGCCAAATTTTACCTCCTTTAATATTTTCACCTTCCATAATTGTTTGAAAGATGGAATTCAAATTCTCTAATTCTTCATTTAATAATAAACCCAACAATGGATTTATATAGAGTACAAGAGATGACCTAATTATAAAAGGAAAGTATAATATCTAATCATAAAAGAAAAAGATGACCTAATCATAACAGAAAAGGATAATTCCTAATCATTAAAGGTAAATATATAACATAATATTTAATCTAATCCTAAAAGAAAAAAATAAATAAAAATACTATTTTACTAAAATTAACATAAACCAACAATAATGAATAAAAAAGAGAGACTACCAACAAATGAGAAGAAGAATTAGTTAGACAACGAGAAACAAATGACACGAAAAACGTCTCCATAGATACGTCATATTTTATTCATGATAGAAACACACACACATATATACATATGATACAACACTCTCAACGGAATTAGGGCCCAGCTTTAAACATCTCTATGACCTGGGTCACAGCAAAAATCTTCCAACATTTTTAACATAGAAGGTAGTTTCAAGTACATGTGAATACTATCTCGTAAAAATTTCAATCAACAGTGGTTTTACAAGCTTAAGGTGCAATAGCCTCTTAGTGCTTAAGCGCAAGGCAAAAAACATGAGTTTTCTTGTGAGACACACTACATATAAGAGCATCCACAAACAAGAGAGCGTAACTGGGGTGTGAATAAAAATAATAAAATTAAATTAAAATCCTAAATGGTTAGAACAAAAATCTCGAAATGCAAAGTCTTTTTTTTTTTGCATTTGAGTAAAATTTATTTGTAAATAATTAATCAAGAGCCCTAAGACCCAAGCTCAATGCCTTAGGGCTTCAGAGGAAGGTGTACATCTACATATAGAGTGTGCATTTTAACTAAAGCCTTGCTTTTTCTAGACTAGTCACTAGACTCTTGAGCCTAGGTGTGCCTGAGCGAGCCTTTTAAAAAATTGTCCAACAGAAAATAATAAATCATATGAAATGTCCAGAAGTTACCTTTTAAAACGTTTAGCTCAGCTTTAGTTTTTGCATCCATGTCCCAATGATTCTGCAATTCTTTAGCCAAGACCTTCTGCTTAAACAAAAACTCCTTTACTCTCAACCTCAAATTCTTTACTTCTTTATTCAAGTCGGCAGATGTCCTATTCTTGAATGAATCTTAAGAAAGAAAGAAAAAATGTATAGAGAACTAAGCAAGACACCAAATGGGATAAATAATGACAGCAGATACAGATTATAACATAAGCATCCACGGTGTCTTTTTATTCATACCATCTTTTGGGAGCTCATTCAAGAATGTAGCATGTAAACCATCCTTCAGATACCAAAGATTTTCAATTGATGCTTCTATATTCCGCTCAATAGTTTTGGTCTTTTCACATAGTGGTTCTGTTTCTTCTTCCATGTGCTTAGAAGAACTATATGTTGAGGAACTTTGAGTAGCACCTGTTTCTGCAAGCCGACTAAGAACGGCATCTTCAAAGCTAGACGAAGATCCATCTACAAAGCAATTAAAAAATATTGGGCAAGTATTCTTTAAGATAAAAGAGACAAGAAGCCAAAAATACCCAAGAAGTGAAAATCAATATTAATTGTGAAGAAAATGGCTTCTCATGGGTTGATGAACAAAGGATCGCATACTCAGATACCATGTTCATTCACCGATCAACCCAAAAGTTTAAGCTTATAAGTTAAGATGAGTTTAATTATACCAACACCTCAACATTTTGATAAACAAGCTAACCATGGAAGATATCTTCAGATCAAGAGGTGTCGATCATTCCTCATTTCCATAATAATATCTTTGTATTTTTTGTATTATTATTTGTGGAAGGGAAATTTCTTTTTATTTGTAATTGGGTGTTTCTTCTATTTAAGAAACACCTTTGGCTCATAATGTGAATATGGTAAAATAATCACTCATGAACATTATTTTGCATTGTTAGTGTTTTTCCCAAAGTACCTTGCACTTTCCTTTTCATGTCAGGCCCATACAAACCTTGACAATCTTTGGTGAACTAGCAAATTACCCGTCAAAATATCATGCCAAAAGGATGCTCTTCAACCATTTTTCACTTCCGATTGTTTTATTGGAAAACATACGGAGACTTTTCATTGATTAATGAAATGGGAACAAAGTCAATTACAAAAGATGATGCCAGTGTGCAAATAAGAAAGAAAGATCATAGTTTCTTTTTTTTTGTTTAGATCATACTTACAAAAGGGTGAAAGCTTATGACTTTTTCACTTCCGGGTGTGGTAAAATCTCTAAGGAGCTTTAACTTTTTTTTTATTAACGTTGCCCAGTTCACTAGTTTCTCTTAGGAACCTCTGCGACATTTTGACAAGAATCTAGGGGTTCAGAGTATGAACCTGATCTCATGAAGACCAAGATAATTTTATCCTCAAATTACAATATGCATTCTAAATCCTAGAGTTTCAATATTAAGTGATAATGGCCTGAATTTCGAATATGAATAACCATATTTTCCTGGAGAAAAAAAAAAAGAAAGAAAACAAGGAGAAATTTTGTTCAAGTTCCAGAACAAGACGCTAGTTTCAAGTTCCAGAACCATTAACGAGTACAATGGAAACAATATATATATATACATTGAAATGTTGGAAGCCTATGTAAATAAACTAGATACCAGGAAAGAAAAAATACATCCAGAGGAAGTCATATAGTGAAGCTCCGGTTGTTGACATTCTGTTTCAGAACTTCAATATAAAAACCAAGCAAGAAACTTAAGAATAGATGGAAGCACTTCATCAAACAAGAGACAGAGACAACATAATCAGTCCAAATAAAGAAAAAAATCATCACCTGCAGCAGCCATAGTATGTTCGCTATCCTGCTTGCTCCTCCATCTCCTCATACGCACAGAAGATGTTTCGAGTCCATTAACAAGCTGTTGCAAAATAGAAAACTGCATTTCAAGCAATGTGCGAAAGATCATGCGGTATGTCCAAAAGATGACCACTATGAGATATAACACGTACCTCTTCCCAACAGTTTTTAACCACAGCCACTGTCGTATCATATGGTTCTTGTTTCTCCTGCAGCAGAGCATATTTATTCTGAAGAGATTTGTGCTCTACCTTCTGAACCTCTAACTTCTGTATGAGCTTCTGATTTTGGTACTGAAGAACAGCAACATTAAGCTGCATAAAGAAAAGATGAAACTATTCATATATGCTACTTATGTCATTTAAAAGAATTAACATTCTTCTAAATTATCTAATTGCAACACACGACTCAATTGGAGAGAATACATATCTTGAATTGTTTCACAATGCTATAGAAAAACTAGGTCTCTTTTCCAAAATCTAAAGCCAATAAATTATCTAATACATTGCAAATGCAACAGACCTACAAACCCAAATATCGAAGCACAATAAGTTCGAACCAAATAGAAACTAATTAAGTGAATGGCCCTTTACCTTTTTGTCCTCAGAAATGGGCAAGAAGGGCGTCGTCTTGGCAGTAGCAGCCGTTGGGGATATGGTGCTAAAGTGACGCCGCTTTCTATCTGAATCGATGGTGCTCCCCATCGACCTTCGACGGGCCACAAGAGCCAGCCACTAGGTCCACTCACATAACAACACACACCAAAGATCGATTAAGAGCCTCTCTAAACCCTAATTCAGATGATCACGCTCCTCAAATATTAGCTGTTCACTCCTCCAACACGAAACCCACCCCGTGTTAGTATATTACTCCAGAAACCTCTAACGCAAAGAAGAAGAAAAAACAAAAATTGCACGGGACCTAGCAGGCAAAGCCGAGCTAACAAAACCCCATTGAGAGAGAAAGAAAAAAAAATGGTTGATCCAGCCGCTCGAAACCCTAATTAATGCGAAAACATCTAAAACAAATGGAATTCCAAAAACCTCAGCTCGAAAGACCACTGGATTTCTCAGGCATAAGCTGGTTCTGATGCGCAGTTCGTGCTGTGATTTCGTTCTGTTCTGTGGAGAGGGAAGATGCCGAGTCGTGTCGTGTGGGTCTACAGCTCTGGCAGTGCCAAAACCTCCAATGGAAAGTGGAATTTCTAACTGGAACTGCAAATCACAAATCGGAATTTCTCATCACCATCCTTTTATACTTTCCAATATTTTATACAAATTCCTCTTTTCGTCTGCAAATTAGTTTCCCCGCTTTCACTTTCTTAACGATTCATTTGTGTAATGCTTTGAAGTTAACCTCGTTCCTTACGATTTGATTTCTTCAACAGTTCGGATAAAATGCTTCATGAACTCAATTGGATTTCTTTTTTCTAATTACGATTCCTTGTAATCACAACTTGGGTTTAGTAAAAAAATTTAAAAAGGGCTTTTAATTTCATAGTTTTATTTTGTTTCTTATCTGTAAAAAGTGCAAATATATTTTAGAATAAATCCTTCCAGTTTAAAAATAATAATAATAATAATTTCATTATTTGTTTATAAATCAGCTCAACACCAAGGTCATAGTTCAATCTTAAAAGTTGGTATTTGTCATCCTTCTCGATATATACTAGAAACAAATATATGGTACTCAAGATGTAAGTGACAAATTAGTTGCTTTTCAAAAAAAAAAAAAAAGTGACAAATTAGTTTTTGCAAAGTACACTAAAAAAATAACTATATAAGAAGGTAAAAGTGTTAAGGCTTAATATCATGTGATTTTGTTTTTTCTTTTTTTAAAACAAGGGTAATCATTCCCGTCTCTAGGCCAGGTATCAGGAGACATCCAAGAAGGTATCAGGAGACATCCAAGAAGTAATGTCATAGATGAGTTTCGAATCTCGAACTATGTGATTTTGTTTTTTTTTATAATGACAATAGTAGGAATATGAGCTATTACTCGAGTTTGCAATAGATCATACTCTTGATTTATCTTTCCTCGAACTAAAAAAACTTATTTTATTTTATTTTTTATATTTCTTAAAGACGGGTCAGTAATGCTCGAACATTAAGTTGAGAGTGAAGTTCCAACTCTTGAACATTAAAAGAAAGTAGCGTTTTTTTTTTTTTTTTTTGTTCTTTTTGTGAAAATAATTAAGAGGAATAATTTATGTGTATTATTCATTTAGAGGGGGGTTTCTTAAATAGAGAAACCTCCACTATACAAATAAGGAAAATATATTACAACAATATATCAAATACAAGGTAATAATCTAGGAGTCTAATATGGAAAATAACCAACACTCCCCCTCCAGCTGGTCTGAAGATATCTGCCATAGACAGCTTGTCAATCATCTTATCGAACTGCCCCTTAGGAAGGCCTTTTGTAA
>JBBMEF010070599.1:0-10651 GCA_037832685.1 Sicyos baderoa | reverse complement strand
TGAGGCTGAAAGGTCCGCATTTACTTTAAGTAAATAGCTTCTGATGACCCATCTAGTGGGTTTGCGAACTTAGTTTGTGAACCTATATTCACTTCGAAAGAAGGTTCATTAGATTTTCTTGTACAAATTCAGCTGCTTAAAGATCGAAAGACGGGGTAGTTGGGGTTAGTTGCAGTCTTAAGTGAAGCCGTTTGCGAAAACTAAATTTGCGAATTTCTACTTTTGCATTTATTTTATTGCTGAAACCGTTACCAAAACCAACTCTCAAATCATCAAACTGATAACAACTTGACTACTTGTTATCACAAACCTCACAAGTCAATAACTTATAGATAAGTGAAGTAAGACATAATTCCCTGTGGAGAGGTGTTGTTCGAGAGGTATACAAGTCAATAACCTCACAAGTCAATAACTTATTAAAACTTGCTACAATCGATAAGGTATACTTGCATTTGCAAATCGCTGCAAAACATTTATAATATTCGCATTTTGACGAATACACCTTTGGCGGTCAGGGACCGAGAGGTGTTGTTCGAGAAGGACCTTTGTTTGACAGACGGTTTCGAAAATTGGAAATGTCTGTTTTTAAGGGATTAACTGAAGAGGACCCGGAAGGGTGGCTATGTCGAGTCGAGCGGTATTTTTGGGTGAATCGTTTGACAAGTCAGGAGCGAGTTGATGCTGCAGCTTTATGTATGGAAGGCGAAGCACTGGAATGGTTGCAATATGAGGAAGACAGAACTCCGATGGGGTCATGGGAGGAATTTCGGAAGTTATTTCTACACAATTTTCAACCAATCGTCCACGATAATAGGAACGCTAATTTAATGAGCTTGCAACAGGTGGGCACTGTGAAGGAGTACCGTCGATTGTTTGAAAAATATGCTACTGGAATGAGCGACATCAGTACTAGTGCGCTCGAAAGAAAATGGGAAAGTGGCCTGAAAGAAGAAATTCGTAGTGAAATGAGAAAATTACGACCGGTGGGTATTCAGGATAAAAAGAGAATGGCACAGGTAATCGAAGATGATATTGTGTTCCGAAATTAGGGAAAAGTGGCAGGTTCGTCATCAGTAAGTAAGCAAAATTTGGGATCAGAAGTCACGAATAGTAAGGGGACGGGTATAGTTCGAACATGAGAGCTTTTTCTTTCACACCTAGTAGACCAGCTACGGCGAGCACAACATCTACAGTATCCTATAAACGGCTGACCGATAGCGAAATACGAGCAAAAAAAGATAAAGGTCTGTGTTTTCGTTGTGATGACAAGTTTGTCCCAAGACATAGATGTAAAAAGAAAGAATTACAGGCTTCAGAAATAGTGGTCGTACGAGATATAAATACGATAGTAGAAACCTATGAGGACGGCGACATGGATGACTGTAATGATCATGACAGTGAGGAAATAGAGGACACCGGGACTTTAGCAGCATTATCCTTGCATTCGATGGCCGGATTGAGCTCTCCCAAAACATTGAAAGTCGAGGGAGAGGTTCGAGGACTTAAGGTGGTTGTGTTGATTGACAGTGGGGCTACACATAATTTCATTTTCGAGGTGATTGGGGCTAAGTTAAAGCTTCCAGTGGATCCGATTGTTGATGGGGGCATTATGTTAGGAATCGGGACTTCGGTTCGATCTGCGGGGATTTGCAGGAATTTAGAGCTACATTTGGCTGAAATAAAAATAGTGGGAGACTTTTTGCCTTTACATCTAGGCAGCGCGGATGTGATTCTGGGGGTTGCTTGGTTAGAAACCTTGGGGAAAATTGAGTTTGAGTACCGTGCACTGCAGATGAGATTTACGTTAGGCTCGTGGAAGGTCGAGTTACAGGGCCACCCAAGAAGTGACTTTAGCCTTGAATTAATTATTATTATTGATGTTATTGATTAATTGAATTATAATAGTATTTTATTATGTAATAGGATTTATTACTAAATTAGGGTATTTCCTAGGTTTACTATAAATAGGAAATGTTAGGTCATCTATCATTATCAAAACAGTTGTAGTCTTTTGTGTTCTGGCTCCTTGAGAGATACTCTCCGGAGAATTATCTATCTTAATATATTGTTGGTGTTAGATCTTAACAAATAAATAATAGAACACAATATATTACGATAATAGATAGAAACAGAGTTACAATACCATACCATAGCCTTTCGAGAGGGCCACACTCTTCCAATGTCTTTAGCAAAGACAATCAATATCAAAATATTCATACCCCTCAAAGAACCCTAACTCCTCTATTTAAACTAAAACACAAATGGCTAATTACTAAAATACCCTTACTAATATAATAATAACTTATATTTTCTAAGGGCCTAACATATACTTGTGACAGAGAATGTGACATATACAACGGGATGAGAAATCAAACAATTAGACAGCAAAAAGACCACTAGTCACTCGTTGGGCGAGGCTCATATGTTGTGACAAAAAAAAATGAGACTTCAGCAAATGGAGATGATCCTAAGAGACATACAGGTGCATATAAATCAAAATGAGCACGTTTGATGGCTGATCCAAATTTGTCCGTTAGGACCCTAGATCTAACTAATTTGAGTAAACCCTATACCAAACCGGTCACATTGAACCCAAGACCAGACCGATTGGGTAATAGGGCTCCTATCGTGAAACAAAAGGCGCTGAGTGGATATAGCTTTCTAGCGTGAAGCAATAGCTGCAAAGGAAGACGACTCAAATCAATACAAGCGGTGTTATGTGCAAGAGATTTGTGTGCTTGTTACTCGTTGTCAATTGACTTTGGTGTGCAAGAGACGAGTGTGTCGTTGGTGACCTCTCTGCAACAATTCAATGGAGCCTTAAAAGACCCCTTCTATGAGCAATGCAATCACCATATCAAAATAGCACTGCCAATACCTAGAGCTTGATCAAAAGAAGCGAACGTGATTTGACGCATATGATTACGACTTTTGGATGCCAAACATCTCCTAAACCCAAAAGAAAGGAAATACGCACATAAACACCAAAGTGAGTTGTAACTTAACGACCCCAACTTATCTTGATACCCAAAAGAAAAGAAAAGGTAGAAAAACTCAGAGTGTAGAGTTGAAGATATTGAAAATAAATCCCTTCCACCTCCCCACGTTGGAGGAAGAAGAGCGGCGACACACTTAATTAGGGTTTGTAGTGTTGAGAAAGTTTAGAAAGAATGTTAGAAGAGAGAGGGTTTTTTAGACATGAGGCATCGTCTTTAATGAAAAAGCATTATAAATTATATCCCGTAAACCAAATTCTTCAAACAAAAATTGACAACTAACCTTCCAACTAATAAATCAATAGTCATGAAGAGTAAGAAGTAAACTTCACAAATCTGTACCATGGAGGACTGCTCTAAAATCCTTTAACTTTGTTCATAAACTAGCCATGACTCACATTATCACATATATACAGAAAAAGTATATTTTCTAAAAAACATATTGTTAGAACGTCAGAAAATATATTATGATGGATCTTCATGCTCAACAAGATACATAGATAGTCCTCAAGGGGCAGCCCAATTGGTGAGGCTACAAACTTCGAGGTGTTCTGATACGGCCCGGCCCAGTCGGAAGGTTTACACACGCAGGGGTAATAAGGGAAAGGACCAGAACCAGCCACGTACGACGCCTTAGAAGAAAACCTTAGGCATGACGTCAGCCATATTTACATATTCAAGATGACGTCAGCTTTATCTAAATGTTAATGTATTTATTGCTCTTTTGGGGTTGTTGGGGAAATTATCCAAAGTTGTACTTTTGTAATAAGTTCTAGGAGGGCTTATTGGGGAGAGCACCACCCTCTCGAAAGGTGGGAGTTTGTAAGGTTATCCATCATCTAATACCAAGTGTTTTGTTAATTGCTTTGTAATTTCTCAACTCTAAGCTTGATCATTGCAAGGGAAGATAGCCTTAATCTTAAGGTTCAATCATGTTCTTCCTCGAACATCCCAAGTTCGAGACTGCTAGGAAGTGCTTAAACTAGAAAACCCTTCGATGTATTCTAATGTCACAGCCTAGGGACGGGTTAGTGGTACTCCAAGTATAGGAAAGCAAAACTCCAACTCCCGATTAGCAAAAAGTAAACCAAGTTACATAGATAAAATTATGAAGCATCTAAATAAAAGCACGATTCAAGGCCTTAACTTACTTGCCATCCTAAACTGATCATCTTTACACAGAATTAAAGAAGAAAGAACTACACTTTCAAAATATATGTATATACACATACATATCTATATATCTCTCTTTATAAATATATATTTATTTTCACACAAGACAACCACCTAGGATAGAAGAACAAAAGAGGTAATTACAATCAATAGAAAACCAACTCTTCTTAGATTAAAGTCCTATCTTTTCCTGCTATCTTCAAACCTCCATCCAAACCTCCTAAAGAGAGCTTTTCCTTTTTTATTTTTTGCCTATAGAAGTACTTTAATCACACCGAATCACAATGTTTTGGCTTCCTGTTTCAACGGATACCATTGATGAACATTACCAAGAGGAGAGACTGCAACCAAATCAAACTAAAAAGATTATGAAGTTTTTCCCTACATTTAAACTTCGCTTGCATGAAAAGATTTAAAAACAAACAAAAATAAAAACAAAATGGCTGACATTCTTAGATGATCCTACCACAAAAACAAACCAATTAGAGACAACACAAACGAAAGATTACTTGAGAGTTCCATTTGTAGTGATTAACCAAATAAGAGTCGAAGACCATATAAAGACACCACTTTCTTGTGGTATTTTTATTGCTAAATAGCTTTGTTGATATCTTAAGGCAGAATGGAATCTCTCTCGGTAAAATGTTGAAAAAATAATTTCAGGGTGAAAAGCCATATTTAGGAAAAGACAAAAAAATAGAAATTAGAATCCAAATCAGAATGAACTCAACAGCTCCTTGAGAGATAGTCATTTTTCTATTTCCCGACTAGCCAAGACTCCTCCAAACTAATAGACAAACCTCCACCCTCAGCACACAATTCTAGACTTCTAATTCTACAATATTGATCAGTTCTGCAAACACCACTGGATTAAGAGAGTAGATAAAGCTGTCCATTCCTCAATTTCATTTTCAGTTAAGCCCCTTCTAAAAAGTAAATTTCATGATTCATTAAGGGGACCCAATGCTCGCTAACAAGACTTTTTTGGTTTTTAGAGAGTTTATACAAAAGACTGAAAGTATTTTTAAGAAGAGCTTCACCTATCCAGTGATCATCCCAAAATGATATATAAGCACCACAACCAACTTTCCATAAAATGTTGCTCCCAACAATGTGATAAGTGGGGGATATATCCTTCCAAGGTCCCCTTGATTTGTGATTTGTTTTAAAAAGCGTAAGGCGCACTAAGGCGCAATGACTCTATGGAGCCTGAGGCGCAAAGCGCACCAAAAGGCGAGGGCTTTCTTACTTAAGGCGCACTATATAAAAGATCACAAAATTTATATATTTGTGTGTATACACAATTAAAAATACTTTTCATGGACATAAATTAAGTTTTAACCAAGAATAATATATAAAACATACATAATATTCAATTATCAATCTTCACGTGCTTTGTGGTCGAATACGAAGATCTAATACGAGGGGTTTCACGTAAGGCGTACGAAGGCGCGCGCTTTTTTAGGCGAGGTGCTAGAGGTGGGACTTGAGCCCAGGCGCGCCTTTTAAAACACTGTTTGTGAATATTAGTTCTTCCAGCAATAAGAGGCGATTTTCCAAAATCGTATTTGTAGACAATGAAGCATCTCCAAAGGGTAGTCTTCTCCAAATAAAATCTCCAATGCCATTTAGCCAGCAAGGATGAGTTTTTGGCCTTAACATCAATAATTCCCAAACCCTTATCCACAAGAGGACGTTTCACAAGAGGCCATTTTAAAAGATGACTCATCTTCCCCCCATTAACACCTCTCCATAAGTAATTTCGATAAAGTTTTTCAATCAAGTTTACAACCTTTTGCGGTGCTCTAAAGAGGGATAAGTAGTAGGTGGGAAGGTTTGCTAGAGTCGCATTGATGAGGGTAAGTTTTCCACCTTTTGATATGTGTTTACAACCCCAACCCTAACCCTGTAATCTCTTCTCAATTTTTTCAATGATAGGAGTCCAAAAAGATAGTAATTTGGTATTCCGTGAAGAGGGAGCCCAAGATAAGTAGAGGGCAAGATGCAACTTTAAAACCATAAGGCACCGAAAGAGGGAGTTTTTTGATGATCCATACAAACCCCAAGGAATTCAGTCTTCTGTGTGTTAATTTTAAGACCAGATGCTTTCTCAAAATCATTAACAGTTTTGCAAAGATTTGCTAATAATACCTGATTTGCAGAGGAGAAAAGAATGGTGTCGTCTGCAAATAGAAGATGATTAACATAGACCCGATTAGGGCCTGTACTAGATGTGAAACCAACAATATTTCAAATTTTTTCCTCTCTCAGTAGCATTCTGCTAAGACAGTCCTTTCAATGTGAAAAGGAAAGGAGAGAGGGGGTCTCCCTAACGGAGCCCTCTAGACGCACGAAACTTTCCTCTAGGTCTACCATTAATGATAATTGAAAAGTTTGTGGACGATATACAACCAAATATCCCCTTCCTCCACATAAAGGTTTTAAAGTGCTCGGGTCTCGGTATCAAGGTTTAGGAAACTCTCAACTTTGGGGTAATCAAATGTTAACATCAGATCTTAATAATGACAAGAAATCACTGTTTTGGTTTGCTTCCACTATTGTAGTTTGCGGTTTTTGTTGCTTTTTTGATGTTTCTCTTGTAATTTTGCTTTAGTTTATTTTGTTTGTTTTTGTTTCTTTGTTTCCATCTTTGTACAATCTTCATTTTCTGAATGAAAGTTGTTGTTTCCTTCTCAAAAAAAAATAATGACAAGAAATCACGATATTGTAGGAAAAGCTAGATCTAGACAGGAATTTGATGTACCAGATTCAGAAGTGAGAACAATTGGTTTTCATTTCTGACTTCTGAATCAAGTCTGTTCTCACAAAGCTATTAATATAGTTTCCCATGATCACGGAACAAATGAACTAATAAAGATTCTTAACCTGGATTCAGCTAAAACCAATTTGATTAATTCTAGATGACAGGTATGGGCAGTTGCAGTAATCACAGCACAGTTTGCTATTATTTGGATCAATTAGCATAGCACTTAAACTTGCTAGCACAAATCTTTTATTAGATGAAGAAGACATTCAAATGTTTGACTGCTTTCATAAATTCTCCACTTACACTGTTACACATAAAATAATATGTCAACTTGTCAAGTAGAATGGGTCTCCAGTTGGGAATTTTCTATAGAAAAAACAAGAAACGTCCACTGGTTGTAAAACACAGAAGGATAAATAAAAAATAAAAAAGAGTTTAACGAATTTCCCGACATATTTTAAAGCACAATTTCAAGCATCCGATCTCTGAAAACTTTTACTAATGGGACTTGTATATTATTCTCATTTTCTCAAACCTTTGCTTCATGGACAGAGTGGGTACATCTTAACTAAAAATTGTAGTATTTTTAGGCCTCAGAATCCAGGAAGCTTTGAACTATTGGAAAGTAAGAGAATGTAAACGGCAGTTAACCAGCAGAAAATTCAAAAAATCAGTCTCATGCCATATTGTCATGATATCAACAAAAATAAAGATACGAAAAGAAACCAAGAAATACTCCACTCGATCATTCAAACGATTGTAGAAAAAAAAAAAAAATTGGTTTATTATGCGAGTATAGAGAATCTTAATTCCTAATCTGAAACCAAGAAGCTCCCAGGTCAATTCATTTAATGACCTCATACTATTTTCTGCCAAAAAGCCAAAAAATAAACAAGGAAATTACCAGAATTGAAAGGCAGTGAATAGATAGACAAATAAAAAGAATAAGCAATCAAATCAAATTGAATTCCAATAAGAATAAGAATAGATAATAATATATGCAAAAGAAAAGAGGTTGCTTTATACCTCTCCTGGTTTCACCAAAATGACATGAGGAGTAAAGCCAACACCGCCAGATCCTGTCCACCAAAAGAACGAACAACATTACTGAAGCAAGCGTAAGGAATTGAAAGAAGCAAATGCACAGAAATGAGTACCCAAAGCATCCATCTGCCTCTTCCCAGTGCCGGGCGGCCGCCCTCTGTTCTTCTTGGGGCGAGGATCCGGCAAGTGCACGGCGGCGGAATCAGCAGGAACGGCAGAGGACGTGACGGGGGTTGGCGATAGGCCCAACGCGATGCAGCCATCAGGGGAATACTTCCTCGGGCGGCCCCTCTTCTTCTTCCCGGAGTCAATGTTGAAGCCGCCAGTGCGTGATTCGGACTGCGATCCGTCGTAGGAGCCGGCATTGGGGGAGTCCATGGGGTTAGAGGCGGGGGGCATGATGGGGTTGAAGGGGAATCTGGATGCGGAGGAGGACATCATGGGATTGATCAATGGCGAAGTATTGATGGCGTTGGGGAAATTGGTGGGATAGGAGGCGCTGCCCATCATTCTGTTGGGCGGAGCGGATGCGGATTGTGGCTGAGGTTGATGAACAGCGGGCATCGGCCTCTCCCGTGAATCCATGGCGCAAAATCAGAAGCTCAAATGCGGGAGGAAAGGATCTTTTCTTCTTCGTTTTCTGTTCGGATTTATTTCGGAATCATCAACCAAATGGGAATTGTTGGTTGCCGCGATTCCTATTTGCTAATTTGCTTTTGTACGATCAGTGATGACTGACGACTCAACACATACGAGAACGAGACACAACACAACCGCCAAATGGGTTTTATTTTTTAGGGTTTTTGTTTTTCTTTTCGGGATTTTGCATGAATAACAAATAGGCAATTGCAAAAATCTGTACTTTTCTCTTTAGCATTTCCTTTTAGAGGTTTGTTTTATCGAAAGTACATGAAATATCTAAATCTTTCCGTTCAATCTCTATAAATTTGATATTTCGTTTTTGCTCTAGCATATATTGTTAGCCAATTTCTACACACAATATTTAATCGAATATAATAAATGGAAATTGGGAAGAGAATAATGACGTGGCAATGCTGGTTTCGCTTAAACGAAACTTTACTCTGATCTGGCGAAAGTGTGTGAATCTCTAAGGTTGTGCAAGTATACATCGTCGTTGTTATAGCAAGTTTTAATATAAGTAAAAGTCATCTCCACAGGGAATAGTGTTAAACTTATGCTTAAGCAAAATTAAGAGAGTTAGGTAACGAGTGATTTTTTGTAAGGACCCGACCGAATTAACGGTCCAGACAGTCATATATATAAATCACCTAAGGGCTCCGTGCCCACTACATGCAATGAAATACTTTAAAACATTCATTATACTCAGAGTCTAAAACAGTATTTATTCGACGGAAAACCGTTTCAATGATCCGCCTCAGCCCCTCCAGTCATCAGCGCCGCTGCTCCAAGTTACTAAATCTTATTTTAATCAAATAATTCCATTTAATCACAAAATCCACCCTTCAAACCCCATTGACAACACTTTTAATTCTTTTACTTTTCTTTTAACTCAACAACTCCCAAACCATGGTTCGAGTCCCAACAAGGGCAAATAAATAAATCTTATTTTCTCCACTTAATTACAAGGCAACAACGAAGAATGAACATAACCAATCAACAACAACACAAATCCGGAAAACAAAATTGAAGAAGAACAAAGCACAAAAACTTACCTTGGATTGGAGTTGCGTTGGGAGAAGAGAGGGAAAACTTGGAGATCTTCAAATGACGGCTAATAACTCTCAAGAATTGAGAGTTAAAGTAGGAAAATAAGATATATTTATATATGAATTTGCTAATATTTAATGGAATTGATAAGAACTTTCGCTTCGTTATGTCTTGATTTCGCTTAAGCGAAGTGTCCTATGGTTTTCTGTGTAGGATGCAGTTTAGGAGGTTGGCTTTAGCAAAAGTGCTTGATTGTGTGCATTTATATTATGTTGAAGGATTTAATGTTTCTTTCAAGTGTCTACAAAGAACATAAGGAACCCAGCAAGACAAAGAACATAAGGAACCCAACGCTTCGTCGAAGACAAAACACTTCGTCTCAACATTTCAACAATTCCAAGAAGAAGAAGATGCACTTCATCACCACGAAGCTAATGAACCAATGCACAAAGAAGTAAACCAGCCTGACAAGTTTCGTCTTAGCGAAGCTAAGACGAAATCACCTCTGACGAAGGACGCGTGTCAAGGATCCGAGATATGTTAAGTTTCAATCTTAGTCGTTGCACGTGAGATCGTGGAGGAGAAGTTGTCGCGCTCGTTGAAGCTAGCTATAAAATGAGCCATTTCCCTTCATTTTTGGTGTCGAATCCCAGAGAGACGTCGTGGCTGAGTTCGAGAGGAATGTTCGAGGCGAATCCGAAGGATCTTCCGTCGTAGCCTAAGTTTTCTGACCGTCTTTATATGTTTTAGCCGTTGTTTTTAGCCGTTTGGCATTTAAAGTTGTTTCGTAGTTTAGTTTATTGCTTTCTTACTTTTTCCTTTGCATAGTTGTAACGAACACTTTTACATGCTTTTAATGATATTATTTCCATGCTTTTTTATTTGTTTCGTCTTTACCTTCATCGTTACTTTCGTCTTTACTTTCTTGCATGAGTAACTAATTAGTTCGTTGGAAGGAAGTAGGCACGTAGGGAAGTTTCGC
>JBBMEF010070588.1:0-10653 GCA_037832685.1 Sicyos baderoa | reverse complement strand
TGAGAGAGAAAGAATCAGAGGAATATACGAGAGATTGTACTCCACACTCGCACATATTCAAATCAATATAAACACAATTTCTTTATTTACACGTGTCTCGCATCTATCTCATCTGTCGAAATCTCGTGTGAACAATATGTACTTTCAAAAAATTATGATTAATATCCGCAAGAATAATAGCTCAACGACATCAATATATATTTAATAATTAGAAGTTACAAATTCGAGACATTCATCCTCTATTGTTGTTGAACCAAAAAAACTTTGATTAATTTATTTTTTAAAATATATATTGCATAAATTTAGTACGTAATATTGTGCTTGACCCGTAGTTTTATTGTTTGGTTGTAAACCAATTCAATATCAGTATTACGAGTTCGATCCCAATAAATGGTATTTGTCTCCCTCTCTGAAATGTATTAATAAAAATAAAATTTAATGTTTAATTATGCATTTTAAATTTGACATATATATAGAGAGAGAGTTTAGATCTCTCATATATAGCCACATGATAATGATAATGAACTAAAAGGGCATATCACATTAATACAAAAGGTGGTGTTTGGAAGATGGGATAGGAGTAGGACAAAAAAGTATGTGGACTCATTTATCTCTTTACATGTTGGGCAAGCGGTTGAACTTACCTAAAAAAATGACTTCAAGTTAAGGGTATGTTTGGAGAAAGGGAATGGTAATGATTATGTGAGAATAAGATTTATAGAAAGAATAGGAACAAAGAATGATTATTTGTGTTTGATATGATTATGAGAAAATTGAAATGATGAATATGATGAGAGTAAAAAATAATGATGTTATATATAAAAAGTTTTGAGAAAAATGAAAAATAGTTAGGAGAAGCATGAAAAATGTGGTATTTATAAAAGTTTGTTTTCGATTCATGTGTCATTGAAATTGATTTAATAACAATAACAATAACAAAATATTAATAAAGAAATAACAGGGTTTTTTTTCAAGCAAAAAATAACATAAGTTTATATTAAAAAGGTTAAGGGTAAAAAGAATAGTTAAGAGTTTAGCTTTTTGTGCTCCAGTGAAAAGTGGGTCTATAATATGTTTATTTTTTTTATATTCGCTAATATCACGGGACATACCACATAACTCCTACAATATTCGGATGTCAAGAAAATTTATAAGAAATCAATTCTTAAATAAGTGGTCACCATAGATTAAACTATTACAGATTCATAATGTACATTAGAAAGTAGGTAGTTTCATCTCAAAATCAATTATCGTTAAGGACAATTTACCTTTTCTTTATAAAATTTATGAGTCGTTTTCATTTTTTTAATGTGTGATTCTCAACCATATACTCAAGTATAATTCAAAAATATGACTATTTGAATGAGATTGTTGGGAACAAAGTCTCATGAGAGAAAGATCATGAATGCATAGAAGTGATGGACAACCTCTCTAATAGTTCGAGAACTTTTAAGGGAAAAAAAAAAAAAAAAAAAAAAAAAAGTTTACAGTAGAAACTGGACTAGAAATTAGAAAACAAGCTTCCATTTACCAATTTGGATTAATGAATGCTTCTCAAGCTACAAAACTAATAAAAGTTCTATAATGAATGCAATAATTATTAGAATGTAGAAAATGTCAACATTATAAAACTGAAATATGAACCTTGATATATGTGTAGCAAAAATGGAGACTTAACATACTTTTCATTATTCAACTCAGTCATCATATCAATGATAGCATGGATAAGGTATCTATCTGACATATGCATATTAGTAGACAACAATAATGTCATTTGTAAACTATAAGGTATCTATCTCATACCTTACTTCTTCCCAAATTCACACAAAAACAAATATTAAACACTAACAGAAGAAAAAAAAAAAAAACAAGGTTGTAATATCCATATATTTCAACATTCAGCGCCACTTATCCAACAGAAAATAGAAATAACAAGATAAACGATAGCTAACCGGTGAAATATAGAGTACCAGAGCCTCTCCCTCTATAGTCCTCCGACTTAACCAAAATAAGATGTACCCTTTAACCGTTCCCAAGGGGTGACACAAGTGGTTGAAGGCTTGGGTTTCGAAGGTGCACTCACCTTAGAGTCTCAGGTTTGAAACTCACGTATGACATTAATTTGTAGACATCTGGATATAGTGGAGCGAAGTTTCGATTTTTCGATTTCAAAAAGAAAAAAAAGATGTACCCCTTAACCACGAGAGGCTCTTTCACCACCCCATACTAACTACCAACTAATTTGGTTAAAATGAAAAATAAGCTAGATTAAAAATGGATACAACTTGAGAGCTTTAAAAGTAAAAAAAATATTTTTCACTAGAGACATTTCTCGTAGAATAAGTCTCTGTTCGTAGAATTGGTATCCTATGTAAAAGGAGTTGCACGCTTGGAATGAACTTGTACCAAAAAGTAATAAATTATCTTCTTTCTAGACACATGAAAGATGATATTATCCTTTCACTTTTTCCATCCCAATTATTGAACTTGTGTAGCTCACTCCAATGGAATCTGCCCCCATTCTGTATAAGGAATGACTTTATTTCGGAACACATATTCTCATCCTTATCATGTATACTGTATGACAGCTTCAAAGATTTCGAGAAAACTATAATGTTGTAGAATCATAATAAACCTCGTGAACTTAATAACAGCAATATTGTCTTTGTTTGGAATGATTAAATAGGCATTAAGGTTTAGGGTTCAACGATTGGTGTTTGAGAATGTTTAGTTATAGTAAGTTTGAAATTCAATGTTATTTCAAACGGTAGTTAATTGTATTTTTATGCACACCGAAAGGGTCAACGGCGCAGTGGTTTCATTGTTTGGTTGTAAACCAGTTCAACACCAGCGTCATGAGTTCGAACCCGAAAAGAGTCGATACTGTAATCCCCTCCCCTAATTTGTACTAAAAAAAAATTGTATTTTTATGCACATTATAATTTCAATATGCCCATCAGTTCTGAAACAAAAAAGTGAAAACCCATACCCCAAAAGTATCCAAAAAAAAAAAAATCACTTTCTTCTAGTTCCAAAGTAAAGATTTTTCTTACAACAATCAGAATCAGAATCACATGCATAATTCAGACAATATAAATATGATTACATTACAAACCCATTAACTTGGAATTGACAATGTATTTTTTTTTATATCTGTAACTGTTCGGGCCAATTTTCGCACACCTCGTCTAATGTCGCGAGACATACCGTCTGACCCTCAAAATTTGGATGTCAAGGAAACCCGTAAGAAATAAATTCTTAGGTAAGTGGTCATCATAGATTAAACCCATCACCTTATGCACCCCAAGACCATCTTTGACCAACTGGGCCATTAATTGACAGCGTAATAAGTAATAGGACAAACCTATATAGTTCCAAAAATCATGAGTCAAGGATTAGGACAAGCCAAAGATGCATTACAGTGCAGTTATTCGCTTTCCTCTGATTCCTCAAGTAAAAGATTTCTTGCAACAATCAGAATTATATTAACGATTTTTGGGTAAGTGTTCTTATGATCAACTCGATTATTTTCACTCAACATAAAGCCCGACCAAAACGGATGGATTGAAACTATAATCTTTTCAATAAACTCTATTTGGAGAACCCAATGTTAGAATCACATAAACAATTCAGTATGCCAATTTCCAAACAATCTAACCAAGCAATGGAAATTCAAAAGCACTCTCAAACTGAATATGATATCAAGAAGAAAGAAAACAAAAAAAGTTCATCTTCTTCAACAGGCATCCATATTAAAAGGGATCACAGCAAAAAATAGCATCAAGATTCATGAAGTTAAGTGAACTTAACACAGTAAGCAGTAGACAAAATCAACAAGCTCTAATATATATATATATATAATATATATATATATACACACAAAGAGATTACCATTAAGATTCAAGCACCAGCAGAAGGCAGAGCCGCCATGAACGAATTATACGAAGATTCAAGATCAAAGTGAAGCTGCCGAGACTGCGGCTCCGTCCACTCATCCGCCGCCCCCATTCTCGAAAGCCGGCCAAGCCACTCCCTAATCTTCATCTTCCCTTCAAACTCCGCCCCAAGAATACTCAATTTATTCAGAGAACCAGATAAATCCGAAAGCAACGGATGCACCTGATCCACAGCCACCATATTCAGCTTCAACGAATCCATAGCCGTAATGAAATTCTGCACGCACTCCGCCACAATCGCAGCGGAGGAAGCGGCAGCGGCGGCCGTGTGCTCCACCGTGGCAGGGACGCCGGAGATCAGAAGGCGGTTAATCGCGGCCGGAGAGTCGATTTCGTAACTGTCAGCGAATTGGTGGATGGTTGGGACGGTGTGTTTGATGGCGGCGGCTAGGGTTTTGAACTGGGCGATGAGTTTGAAGCATTCGGATTCGTAATGGGCGGAGGGGATTAGGTCACGGATGTATGCCTTTTCGAGCTTTTCGGTGGCGTTGATAATGGCGTAGAGGTTTGCGAAATCGTCGTACACTTCTCTCTCACGGTTGTCGTTCCAGAGCTTGACCTCCATTAATGGCGATGAAGTGCGAAGAGAAATTGGAGAAGAGAACGGGACACGCGCAAACAGAAACGCCTAATTCTTCTTCTTCGCTGATTTGATTTTGGACTTAAAAAAAAAAAGTGGAAAAGGTATAATGTGATATTTTATTTAATATTAAATTAATGGATGAATTCAATATATTTTATTTATATTATATGGTTAAAAATTAAAAAAAAAAAAGAAGGTATAATGTGATATTTTATAAGATTAGATAAAATATGTTTTAGTCAACAAATATAGTTATATTGGCATCTATAATCTAGTAATTACGAGATTATAGCTTTGAATTCTCCTTCTCCAATATTGTTGTATATAAAATCTAAAATAAACTAAAATATATATAATATTAAAAAAAGATTTGATATGATATTGGAGGAGAGTGATGAAGAAGAGCTTAATGTATTAAAAACAAACATAGAGTTAGAAATTTCTCTAACTCCTTATTTCGCTCATCTCCATTCCTAAATACCAAATCACAGACGCCTCTAAGAGATTAATACATCACCTCTCATCTTCTTTCCCAAATATCAAATCACAAACACCTCTAACAGATTAATACATCGCCTCCTTTATAACCATTTTTGTTTTCTCTTTTTTATTTTTTGTTTTAAAAAATAAAAACTCTACGTGTTTTATAGTTTATTTTATTTAAAATAAGAAAAATGAGATTCTAAATACTGATTTGAGAGATAAATCCGTAATCACAAAAAATTAAAAACTAAATATTCTTGTGATAAATGATTCGGTTTTCAAAAAAATATATTATTTTTAATATTTATTGCTGCTTACGTATCTGTGTGTGGCAGTTAAAAAAAAAATTAAAAAAAAAAAAAGAATAAAAATGTCGAATAGTATAGTTGGGCTTTTTTTTTAACAAGCCCAATTATGCGATCGACGAATTTAGCTGTATACTGGGCCGTGGGAATTGGGCTTCGAAAAAGTCTAGGAATTGAGAAAATGGTAATCAAATAAAAAAATTCGCCGTTGCCGGGGATCGAACCCGGGTCACCCGCGTGACAGGCGGGAATACTTACCACTATACTACAACGACTTGTTGTACGAATGTTATCTTTTTATTTATTAAACTAAAACTATTTCTTTATGAGAAATAAAAGATACCAGTCTCATATTTTGGACAATATAGATTTATTATTATTTTTTATGAGGGAAAACTGATTTGCCACTATACTAGCATCAATTTAGATTAAAATTTTGTGGGGCGGGGCCGGGGAATGCCTTCCTCCCCGTCCCCCCAAAATTCAACATGTTTTTGTGGGGATCGGGGTGGGGATTCCCCGTGGTGAATTAGCGGGGATCGGGTTCTCCGCAGAGAATTATTCCTCATTTATTTTATTTTATTCGCATTTTTTTTTATCCTGCCACCTTATTCATAATATTTTTTTAAACATGATATCAACAACTTCCATAGTCATAATATTTTTAGAAAATGTGAATATAATATAAAGTAAACTTACGTACAAAATGCAGTCTCATTTGAATATTTTAATTTTTGGTGGGAAAACTTACTATTTAAATACTTTTGAAATATCTAAAAAATTACTATTTCAATGGTTTTGATTTTTGGTGGGGAAACTTACTGTGTTTTTAAAAAATAAAATTAAACCCCTATAACTTACCATTAACTATATAACTAATATAATATTAAATTAAAATTAAATCTATATATTATATTATAATATTTATATATATATATATATATTAAAAATAAGTAAATAAATTCGGGGCGGAGAAACGGAGCGGGGGCGGGGACGGTGATCATATTCCCGTCCCCATTTTGTTATGGGGAAAAAATTGGCCTACCTCACTCACCATTTTCCCGTCTAAGCGGGGATTCACCGCCCCGTTCGGACCGGGTCCCCGCGAAGAAAATGGACATCTCTAATTATATTATTGTTAATTTTTATAATAAAAAAAAACAGTATTAACCTTTTTATCTATATCTGTTGGAAATGCATTTACATTTAGCTTTCTTTATAATAATATTATTACTATTCCATCAAAACTAACATTGAATTATCATCCAGATAATCAAAATATAAATTTTTAATTATTAAATCAACCATATTTTAGGTAAATTTTTTTGAAGATGTAACTCTTCGTTACTACGACGTAGAGTTAGGCTAAAAACACCTTAATAGTAAATTAGGTTTTATCAAAACAAAATCATAGTTAATTATATCTTTTAAAAATGATTTATTTTTCTTTCAAAATAATTAAATTTCTAAATGGGAATAATTTTACGTGGAAACTGATCTCAAGAAGTTTTCTACTCCATACATATCTCAACTTAAATACCATTGTATACATTAATTTTTTCAGTAAATCTCAATGAAACCAAATGAAACTAAAAAATCCTAACAGCTCCAATTTGTTTTAGTTGTTGCAATATCCGAACACCCAACGTAATTATATATATTTGTTTTCTTAACAATCTATGTGTGGAATTTAGCTGGAATGATGAATAATTGTAGCCAACCAACTCCACTAGGTCGATTGATGGATTAGGTGGAGGCAATTGATTTTATTCTCTATAAAATGAAAAAAAAAAAAAAAAAAAAAAAAAAAAAAAAAAAAAACATAAAGTTTTACATTTATTTATTTAATTATACAAGAAGTATAAGATATATTAAATAAGTTTATTTTCAAAAAATGAAACAAGGGAACAGTTATCTTTATCTATATTTCTCTTAAAACAAATGTATTAAAAAAAACAGTTCCTCCATTTATAAATCATTTCAAATATAAAACTTTAATTTTTTTACCAAACCAATGACCTATTATATAATTTGGTAAAATATATATATATATATATTTTTTGAAAGGTTAGAAACTCTCCAACTCAACTGATGTTTTTATTTATTATTATTATTATTATTAGTTTAAGATAATTATCTCTCCTTCCACGTGTGAATGCTTTCCTATTTAGTTAATTTATGGTGCGTGGAGGATCTAACTTTCTTTCCAGCGTGTTATTTGCTCGACAGTGAATACTTAAAACTAAATTTGTGAAAACCTGGGTCATTATTTAGGTATGCCTTCTCACTTGTCTAAAAATAAGAAGCAAGATTTTTTGTTCTTAAAAGAGAAGGTGCTTATGGCTGTGAGTGGGTGGAAAGGGAGGTTTTTCTCTGTAGCCGGAAGAGAAACTCTTTTGAAAGCAGTAGTGCAAGCTATACCTATATACGTGATGTCTTGCTTTAAAATTCCCAAGACTATATATAGTCAAATGAACCCGTTTATGGCTAATTTTTGGTGGGGATCTTCGCTAAAAAAGTCTAAAATTTATTGGTCGAAATGGGAGTTTTTGTGTAAATCTAAGGGGAAAGGTGGTCTCGGGTTTAAAAGTTTGGAGTGCCTTAACCAGGCTTTACTTGCTAAGCAAGCTTGGAGAATATTGACTAATCCTTCGGGGTTGGTTAGTTGTGTCTTTAGAGGGAAGTACTTTCATTCTTCCTCTTTTATGGATGCTAGTTTGGGCTATCATCCTTCAGCTGTTTGGAGGAGTCTTTTGTGGGGCCGTGAGCTTATGACCAAAGGAGCTCGTAAAAGAATTGGTGATGGCAAGGATACCTTTGTTTTTAACTCCCCTTGGATTCCTAGAGAATTCTCTTACAAGATCATTACTATTCCGAGAGAGGAAGAAAAGAAGATGTTGGTTGCTGATTTAATCACTTCTAATGGGCAGTGGGATGTGGAGAAAATCAATAACACTCTCTGGCAGGTGGATATAGAAGATGTGCTTTCTGTGCCTGTGTGTGCTTCCAATTTGAAAGATAGATGGATGTGGAATTTTGACAAAAAGGGGGTGTTTACTGTGAAAAGTCCCTGTGCTTAAATCTTAAGATTGTGGAATCCTCCTCTTCTTACAGCATGGAGCATAAATGGTGGGAAATTTTATGGGCCCTTAACATCCCTGAGAAAGTGAAAATTTTGGTGTGGAGAATTTATCATGATTTTCTGCCTACATGTCAGAAGCTTTGGTCCAAGCATATTATCTCTAACCCTATGTGTGATGTATGCAAAGGTCATACAGAGAATCTGGTGCATACCTTTTTCAAATGTTCTCGTGCTAAGTCGGTTTGGAGTTTTTTCAAACCATCCATCTATCCGATGCTTCATTTGAATGGTGATTGTAAGGACCTGTTGATTCAAGCTGGTGTGAAGCTCTTTCTCCCTGAATTGGAGCGTTTTTGTTTATACCTATGGGGAATTTGGTCAGATCGAAACAAATTGATTCGTGGTGAGAAAGTTGCGGATATTGCTATTAAATCGGAGTGGCTGGAAGATTACCTGAATTCTTATCATTTGTTGTCGAGCGGTAAAGGAAAGAACCCTCCTCTAGTGAAAGTCTCCCGGCAGCCTCCTATCCGGTGGTCTCCTCCGCCTCCGGGTTCTCTGCAACTCAAAGTTGATGCTGCTTGTCGCTCAAGAGGCTGCCGTGTCGGGTTTGGTGCTATTGTTAGGGACCATAAAGGAGCTTGTGTTCTTGCTGCAACCAAGGTCGTCAGCTCAAAGATTGATTCGCTTGCAGCTGAATTTCTGGCTCTTATTCATGGATTGAACTTAATTTTGAATGCTGGTTGGTCTCATGTCCAGGTTGAAATGGATGCCAAAGAAGTTGTGGATGCTATTGCCGACAATCGCTTAGATAATTCTGAGTATGGTGCTTTGATTTCTGAGGCTAGGCGGCTTCTGGAGTGTAGTTGTTTTGAAGGGATCAATTTTTTACCTAGGAGCTCTAATTTGGTGGCTCATAACTTGGCAGGGTGGGCTTGTAATGGAGGGATTTCTATTGTCTGGGTTTGTGCTTTTCCCAGTTGGCTCATTGAGCTTTGCGTTGGTGATGTAATGCGTCTGGATGGTGTTGGACTTTTGTCCGTTTAATGAAATTCCCTTTTCAAAAAAAAAAAAATAATAATTATAAATATAATTATTTAAAAAAAACATTTAACAATTACAGTCTCTATATTAATGAATAATTATAATACACTTCTAAAATATATTAATAAACATGATATTATTATTTTAAAATTTATCTAAATTTATAATTATTTTGGGTGAAAAAAATCATTATTTTAAAATTTAAAATTTAAAATTTATAATTATTTGTGATAAAGAAAATTCATCCAAAAAATTATTCGAACTGGCATCCGCCGACTTGGACCGACCATATTACCACGTCATCACTATGAAGCATTCAGATTAATTCATCCCATTATCAGGTGACACGTGTCCCACTACTACAACGGCTAGTCTTTTCCTTTCTTTCCTCGTTCCTCCACTTATATTTTAACCGCCAAAGGAGATAAAATCAACCATAAAAACGCAGACTTTCCCTTCGAAAATTCAACCGGATTCTCTATTAAGCGTGTGAGATATTAAAATTCAAAAAATAAAATTAAATCAAAAGTCTAAATTAAATCTGACTTATTATTATTATTATTAGTACAAAGGAGAGCGAACAAATCTGGGGGCACAACTCCTTAAAAATAATATAAGACCCAATTTACCAACCAAGTTAATTGGTTCACTGACAGATTATAAATATTGATTATAAAGATCGAACTCGTGATCGTAAAGAAACTGGATTAACATCAAACCATATAACAAATGCTCCACCGACCCATTCGACACAAAAGTTGATTTTTTAATTATTTTTTTGTAAACTTTATACTATTGATATATTTTAAAATATGTCATGCTATTTGATATCCATTAAATAAAGAATAAAAAAGAAAATTATATATTAAATCTTCTCCATTAATTGTTGATCAATTTATGTAATGTACTCTAATCATTGGAGTTCATATTAAATACCTCAAAGTATTTATTATCACTTGTATCAATAATTTTTACTACCTTTGTGTAGAGTTTTACTCCAAATTAGGTGAAAATTTAAATTTAAGACCTCTTAATCATTTTGTATATACTAAAATTTATCATCTCTTAATAATATTGAGTGTACATGTTGTTAAGTTATTTTTTTCTTAGACATTTTTTTTGGCTTGAATGTGTTAATTTACTCATCTCATTAATTTGTTGATATAAATGGTAACATGACAATAATGTACCCAATATATA
>JBBMEF010070558.1:0-10655 GCA_037832685.1 Sicyos baderoa | reverse complement strand
GCATGACAAGATGTTCAATACATTATTAAACAAGGAAACAATCAATCAAAACATCATGTTATAGTCCGAAAGCCCTATTCATGTCATTACTTGCAATGAAATTGCCATACCCGACTCATAATGAAACCCCTTACCTTTCCCGACGACTCGATCGAACACCAAAATCACCATGTTAGCTAAGAAATGCTTTCGGGTCACCTAAACGAGAAATAACGCCAAGAGTTCGTTAGGAACAATCTAAACAAACTACGAACGAAAAAAGAATCACGGGATCGAGAGGAAGAAGCTGTCCGGAAACGCGTCGCCGGAGCCCAGGGGGGCTCGGCGGCAGCCAGCGGCGGCCTGGAGGCGAGCCGTCATGAAACGGAGCGGATCATACCTTGTTGGAAAGCTCTTGATCTCTAGAACACGGAACCGACCTCGGAATTTTAAACGGAGCTCTCTAGCAACGAGAAACTACAAAAGAAGTTGCGATTTTAAGTTGGAGATCTCGCCGGAATCTATGGAAACTCGCCGGAAAACATGAGGGAAAGAAGAGAAAGGGTAGAAAAGTGTCTTACAAGAAGATATGAGGTGAAAACCGGAAGAAATGGAGCTCGGGGGGTGCTCGGAACGGAAAACCCACCAAGAAACAAGTTGGGCAAGCACTGGCACCGGTGGTGGGGCGGTTGGGTGGTGGTCGGCGATTGGGTCTGCGGTAGTGGGGCGGAGGAGGGGCGGCCGATGAGGGGGTGAGGTGGCGGCAAGGTTGGGTGTGGGGGAGGTGTTTTCACATGAAAATGAAGGGGAAGTGGCTTTTTTTTTTCTTTTCTTTTTTTTCTCTCTCTCTCTCTCTTTCTCTCTCTTGGCCGCTGGGAAACAAGGAAAAAAATACATAAAAAAACAATCTCTTATTCTTTAAATACCAACACAACCAACCCCATTTTGGAAACCAACTCAAAAACCCAATGAAAACCCTAAAAACATTTTTATCTAAACATAGAAAAAATAACATTTAAATTCACAAATAGATACACAACACCATATTAAACAAAAAAATACCAATAAGAAGAAGAATAAATAGAACAATTAGTGATGAAATAATTAGTAAATTCCAAAATCTTACAATATTCCCCTCTTAAAGAGACTTCCGTCCCGAAAGTTACTTTAAGACAAACAACTCCGGATAACGAGACTGCATTACGTCCTCTCTCTCCCAGGTAGCCTCTTCCACCTTCTGACTTCGCCATAAAATTTTCACTAAACTGATCTCTCGATTCCTCAAAACCTTCCTATCCCTGACAGGAATCTGCACTGGTTTCTCCTCAAAACTCAAAACTTTGTTCAAATGTAATGGCTCAAAATCAATCACATGACTCGGATCTGCTATGTACTGGCGTAACATGGAGACATGAAAAACATTATGCGCTGCAGCCAACTACGAGGTCAACGCCAAGCGATACGCTACACGACCAATCCTCTCCAAAATCTCAGTTAAATCCATAGACTCCTGATCAACGACATGAGCTAAGTATGGTATATGGTGATAAAGCATCAACATGGAAAACAACCTGCACTACAAACAACAATAGAAGCAACTGAACAACACAACACTGTACCAACTCACTCGAGAAATCACAAATGACTAAACAACTCATACTCAACTTAAACTCAAATCTCTGCATTCCCCACATCGATGCCACCTTTAGAGCACAAGAGTAGTAACTTCAAATTAAGTATCCATGTAACAAACATATGCACTACTTTTCTGACAACCCGAAACTGAAAGCATTCAAACTCGAATCTCCATGAACTGTCTTTCTGGTAAACTACAACAACTCAAGTTCCAACAACTTTCTCTGTCAAATCTCGTCTATGAGAACATGTGGTCTACAACTATTGCAATACAATACCTCCAACATTGCCAACAAAACAATGAACTGACAATCGAAAACAAACAAATCTCACAGATACAACTACGTAACTCAAACTGCATAGAGAGCGTGAATCCCTAACACTCGACAAGACCTTCAAGATCCAACTAACTAACTTGGTCTAACCATCCACCTGTGGATGAAAATCTGCACTGAACTTACTGGCAACCACAACCTCCCCAAAGGCCCTTCCCAAAAGTGCGAAGTGAAACGAGCATCTCCATCTGTGTCAAAACTCCATCACCCCACGATCCTCATCAAGTACTACTATGCTCATTTCTAATCCAACGACTAAGGAATAGAATGAGCTCTCTCATAAAACCGATCCACAATCACCCATAACATGGTGAAACCTCTATATGTCATCGAGAGTCCTAAAAAGAAATTCATATAGACGTCGTTCAACTTTCACTCTAGAACACTTAATTGATACAACAACTATGCAGGCTCATGCCTCGACGCTCTCTTTTGCTATCAGACAAGCACATAACGATAACACAGTAATCTCACTGATCGAAAACTCATCCAGCACGGATTCCCCATATCTCGGTACACGCAAGTACCCTCGGGTACAAGTAACCAATGAACTAAGAACCTTAGACACAACAACCCCACTTTGATCTTATTGCCAACACGCACACAAAGTCTCTGTCTCAACTGCCACTCATCACTAGAAGCCACTAACATCTCGTTGTCATCTCCTGATTGCAATCTCGCACACAGACGCAACAAATAGTGTTACCCAACTGACTCGCTGCAAACCTCAGTCTCAACAATACCTGCGCTAACGATTGAGCCAAGGTTGGGTGTGGGGGAGGTGTTTTCACATGAAAATGAAGGGGAAGTGGCTTTTTTTTCTTTTCTTTTTTTCTCTCTCTCTCTCTTGGCAGCTGGGAAACAAGGAAAAAAATACATAAAAAAAAAAAAGAATCTCTTATTCTTTAAATACCAACACAACCAACCCCATTTTGGAAACCAACTCAAAAACCCAAAGAAAACCCTAAATTTTTTTTTATCTAAACATAGAAAAAATAGCATTTAAATTCACAAATAAATACACAACACCATATTAACACAAAAATACCAATAAGAAGAAGAATAAATAGAACAATTAGTGATAAAATAATTAGTAAATTCCAAAACCTTACAGGAAGAAGTAGCGAAATTGGCCCAGTTAACTACTTTTGAAGAAGAGGAAAAAGAAAATCCTCGCATAGGTGCACTGAAATACCTATCAGCCCTGAGAAAGAGCACTGGCAAGATGGAAGAGTCGGCAAACAAAGGCCTCATGTACGTAGATGCTTGGATAAACCATAAGGCAGCAAAAAGCACTATGGTTGACTCTAGAGCCACCCACAACTTCATTTCAGAAACTGAAGCAAGACGTCTGAATTTAGATTGGCATAAGGATGAAAGCCTTCAATTCAACGACTCTCCCAGTGTCAGGAGTTGCGAAGAGCGTGAACCTCAAGCTAGGGGATTGGAACGGCTTAGTGGACTTTGTGATAGTCCAGATGGACGACTACGACGTTGTATTGGAGATGGAGTTCCTATTGGATCCAATTCCACCATCGTGAAGACAATGATGAAACAACCAGGCAGCACGCGACAACTGTCAGCCCTTTAAGTGGAAAAGGGTCAAGGGACAACCGAGACAGCTGGTCTCGAGTTGGGAAATCTCCCAAAAGAGAGAGGAGACACCAGGTTGTGACGGGTCAGAAGTACCCCAACAAGGCGCCGATGGGCGCAAGTGAGAGGGCCAGTTCGAAGCGACGCCCTACTAAAGAGACGAGATTGCCGATCCCTGTATGGAACGCCTTTGAAGTCTTGGATGAAGAGACAAACCAAGCCGACACAGAGGTATCGACATGGCAGAAGTTTCTTGTAGATTGGCGGAAAGTTGCGAACACTCAAGTTCGATGGGATCGCGTAGACAAGATGGTAAGTTTCTCGAACGATCGCTGAGTTCAAGTAGAGTTGGTTGACAGGGTCGTCAACTGTTTAAAATGGGGGGAGAATGTCACGATCATGCTTGTCCAGTGCATGTGGCACATGGCCGCGTGATCGTTTTGACCCCGTTTGTCCTGATCATGCCTGTCTAGTGCGTGTTGCACATGGTCGCATGACTTTTTAGACTCATTTTTATCATGCTTTCTTAGTATAGGATTTACTTTGAATGTTCTAGTTATTTTCTTTCATTTTTCAGAGCGTATGTCTCCTCGCCATTTTGATATGCAAGTCTGACATATCAAAAATGCCTCATAATGTACTATAGGGGGGTATGACTTCTTAAAACTTCATTCCTACCAAGTTATATGAGCAATGCAATATAGTTTGAAGTGGTCCTTATTGTATTGTTGTATAACCCTACGAAAGACAAAAGTATTTCTAAACCTTATTTCTCCCTTTTTCTAAAATGTTTTCCCGATAAAAGTGAGGGAGGTTGCTCCCAGTTGTGCCACCCGCTTTGCGTTTTCGTTTGGCTGACTTGCTCGCCGGATTAGAGCAAGTGTCTCACGATCCCCTTCGCAAGGTCAACGAAGTTGGACTATGACACCATCCAAACACCCCTTAGAGATTTTGAATTTTCTTTAATTACTCAAGACTTATTTACCAAACTGCACCTCCTCTTGAGCTTATCTACAAAATTGCCATTAACTTACCATTAAAACCTCAAATAACTCATATTTTATCCATTTTGAAACAACTAAAAAATATTGGGTTGTTAGAGTCGAATTTATAACATCACGGTTATTCAAAATGCCATTAAAATTATGCTAGGTTAAAATATCATTTTCGTCTCTCAACTATTCACTTAGTTCCATTTTGGTCCCTCAACTATCAAAAGCTTAAATTTAGTCCTTAAATTTTGACAAAAGCTTAAAAATGGTCCTTGAGTTTAAAAAGAATTACCATGGTTAAAAATTTAATGATTTACCAATAAAAGATAATAAAAACATTCAAAATGGTTAAGAATTTCCTTTTGTTCATCTTTTATTTACCCTTCTTTATCACTGAAGAAGTGGCAAATGACCTAAATCCCATAGCTATCTCCATGAGCTCCTGCACCTCCCCAGAATTTGGCTTTGTGAAAATTGGGTAGATGGGTCGGTCTCAATCCCACCCAATTCCATCATTATGTAATCTCTCAAGACTCCATTCAAGTATTGACAAATCAAATTATCCTAAAAAAATTGAACCCGAATGTAAACGAAAACCCCAGGATGTGGAATCAAATCCAAAGACGAACAGTAGATAAGTAAAATTTCTTCCCCTGTTTTTCGAATAATTTTTCCATAAGTATGCGGCAAAGTTGGTAGGCTCGGTGGAGTTGAGATTATGTTTAGTGGCGACTATTCAGCCAGGAAGCAAAATCAACACAGTCAAACTGGCAAACGATAACTACCTACTGTGGAAATTTCAAGTTGAATTTGCAATCGAAGGTCATGGACTACAAAAGGAACATGTTCTTCTTGAGTCTGATCCACCCCCAGAGTTCATTCAAGTAAGTAATTCATCTACCTCCTTTGTAACTCAACGACCTAATCCTCAGTATAGTCACTGGAGGAAACAAGATAAACTCATCTGTTCTTGGCTGTTGGGATCTATGAGTGAAGAGATTTTAGAACAAATGCTTCACTGTAGAACTGCAAAAGAAATTTGGTGCACACTCTCGCAGACCTTCAACTCGCGAAGTCTAGCACAAGTAATGAAGATTAAATCAATGCTTCAAAACATTAAGAAATGAAGTTCTACCTTAAGTGATTATTTCTCGAAAATTAAGAAGTGTATTGATGCACTTGCTGCAGTTGGAAAATCGGTTCCGGTTGAAGATCATATAATGTACATTCTGAATGGACTAGGTACCGAATACGAGTCTATGATCTCTGTTATCTCTACTAAAATCTGTTATGAAGATGTTCATGAGATCATGGCTCTTCTTCTCACTCATGAAACAAGACTCGAAGCCAAGGCAATCAACGTTGATGGAACCATACCTACTGTCAATATTGACTCTCAGTCCATTAATCAAAAGGATTCTGATCTACAGAAATCTGGAAATCAACAATTCACCTCAAATCGCGGCCGTGGAGGTGGTGGTCGTGGAGGAAGAGGAGGTAGAGGTCAATGGAACAACATAAATAAGGTTCAATGCCAACATTGTCTCAAGTATGGTCACACTACTCAAAAATGCTATTATAGAAATGATCCCCCTGTACAAGCTCCCTTTCGATCAGCTAGCTCATATCCGCCTGGAAATTTTCATCCAAACTTTACTCCTCAATACAACAATGTTGGCTAGCAAGCTTATCTTTCATATCCAGCGTATAATCCTCCTATGAATGCTATGGTTGCTCATTCAAACTACAACACAGACTACAATTGGTATCCTGACTCTAGAGCTACCAATCATCTTACACACAACCTTGGTAATATGTCTGTCAGCTTCAAATATCTTGGCCCGAATCAAGTTCATGTTGGTAATGGGGCAGGTTTGCACATCTCTCATCTTGGCTATGGTTCAATTAAATCCCCTTCCAATCATGTGTTTCACCTTCATAATATGCTTCATGTTACATCCATAACCAAAAACCTTATAAGTGTAAGCAAATTTGCTTCAGAAAATAATGTTTACTTTGAGTTTCACCCTCTTTTTTGCTATGTGAAGGATCGAGTAACTGGTCAAACACTGCTCCACGGGACTCTCCATGAGGGACTCTACCAATTTGCGGACTCTCCTCCCAAGAAAATTCAATCTCTTCATGTCTATGATAATAACTCTCATTTGCATTCTGCAACCTTGAACTCTACTAGCTTGCATCCTACATGTTTTCATTCCAGCAGTAATACTTCTATTTCTATGTTAGATTTGTGGCATCAAAGGCTAGGACATCCAGCCTTACCTATTGTAAACTCTATTTTGAGAAAACACATGCCCAAAACCATGTACAAAAATAATAACTCTACCTCTTGCAATGCTTGTGCAATAAGTAAAAATCATGCTCTCCCCTTCAAAAATTCCTTAACAAGGTACAATAATCCTCTTGAACTTTTTGTTACTGATTTATGAGGCCCTGCACATACAACATCTAGAAATGGTTTTCACTATTACATTAGCTTCATTGATGCATACTCTAGGTACACATGGATATACTTTCTCAACTCTAAATCGGATGCATCCAAAGCTTTTTTTTACTTTAAAAACCTTGCTGAAAAATTGTTGTATACTTCCATTCGTAGAGTTAAAACAGACGGAGGCACATAATTTCTTCCCTTAGTCCCTTTCTTTAAATCTCAAGGCATTGAACATCGTATCCCTTGCCCCTACACCTCAAAACAAAATGGCATAGTTGAACAAAAACATAGGCATATAGTAGATGTTGGTCTTGCCTTACTCTCTCATGCCTCCATGCCTTTATCTTTTTGGGATGATGCTTTTGCTACTGCTGTTTTTCTTATTAACAGGCTTCACACCTCTGTTCTCTCAAACAAGAGTCTCGTTCATCAGCTGTTTGGCCAAGTTCCAGATTATTCACAGCTCAAAGTATTTGGTTGTAAGTGTTTTCCCTCTCTTAGACCTTACTTGTCTCATAAACTGAATTTTAGATCAACTCCTTGTACTTTCATTGGCTATAGCTCTCAACACAAGAGATTTAAATGTCTAACTACTGAAGGCAAAATATTCATTTCCATGAATGTTTTATTTGATGAAAACTCATTTCCGTATGCTGATAAGAATGAAACAAACCAAAATAGAAATTATGTCCAGTCTCATTCTTATTCCTCTGCTATGCCAATTATTTCAAACCAACCTCCAACCTCCTATCAATTGCCTTCTGCTTTGCCTATACCAACACCAAATATTCCTACATCCAACACAGTTGACCCTCAACTTAATCCAATGAGACAAAATGTTGAAACATCTCATGGGGCTTACAACCTACCTTCATTTCCAAACACATCTCATATTCTAGCTGATGACACAATAAGGAGCACAACTCAACCCCTCATTTCACAATCTACTGCTCCTACTGTAAATGTGCAAAATAATCATCCCATGATAACTAGAGGCAAACGTGGCATAAAGAAACCAAAAGCATACATCACCAAAATGAGCTATGATGATATTGAACCTCCAAACATTAAAGAAGCCTTAAAAAGTACCAACTGGGTATTGGCCATGCAAGAAGAGTACAAAGCCTTAGAAACAAACAGAACCTGGTCCTTAGTTACTCCTCCTAGCACTCAGAAAATAGTTGGATGCAGATGGGTGTTTAGAATAAAACGTAACTCTGATGGATCAGTTGCTAGATATAAAGCTAGACTCGTTGCAAAAGGATTTCATCAATCTCCAGACATTGACTATTTCGAAACCTTTAGTCCTGTTGTCAAACCAATCACAATATGAGTGCTTCTTACACTAGCTTTAGCAAACAACTGGACCATTCGACAAATAGACATTAACAATGCCTTTTTGCATGGAGTTTTAACAGAAAATGTCTTCATGGAGCAACCACCGGGATTTATAAGCAAAACCAATCCACATGCTGTTTGTAAACTTCATAAAGCTTTACATGGCTTAAAACAAACTCCTCGGGCTTGGTTTGAAAGATTGACATTGTATCTAAAAACCATTGGCTTCACTCATTCACGAGCTGACAATTCGCTTATGTTTAGACAATCAGGTCACTCGTGTTGCTATATTTTGATATATGTGGATGATATTATAATCATAGGAAGCTTGTCTTCGGAAATTTCTAATGTGATTTCCCTGCTGCACAAAATGTTTGCACTAAAAGATCTAGGACAGCTTAACTATTTTCTTGGAATTGAAGTGTTTTATCCAGCTTCAGGTGGTATATTTTTATCTCAGTCCAAGTACATCACTGATTTACTGAGAAAAACAAATATGGCGGATGCACGGGAAATGACCACTCTATGATAAGTGGAAGCTTACCATCGACATATGGAGGAGAACCATTTACAGATGTTAAACAATACAGAAGTGTTGTTGGAGCTCTTCAGTATCCCACTCTCACCAGGCCTGAAATTGTTTTCTCAGTTAACAAAGCATGCCAATTTATGCATTCTCCAAAAATGGATCACTGGAAGCTTGTGAAACGAATTCTGCGCTATCTAAAAGGAACGTTATATGCTGGTTTGCTTCTATCCAAACCACAAACGTTAAGTGTTCACGGTTATGCTGACTCGGACTGGGCATCTGATCCAGATGATCGCAAATCTACATCAGGTTTTTGTCTTTATTTTGGTGGAAATTTAATATTCTGGGGATCTAAGAAACAAGCAATAATATCACGATCCAGTACAGAAGCTGAATACAGATGTTTAGCTACTGCAGCTGCGGAGTTAGTATGGCTAACCTCTTTACTAAAAGATTTACGTATTGCTCATATTTCTCCTCCTATATTATGGTGTGACAATTTAAGTGCGGTTCATCTTAGTGCCAATCCTGTTTTACACTCGAGAACTAAACATGTTGAACTTGGCATTTATTTTGTTCGACATTTGGTTTTAAACAGAAAACTCAAAGTATATCATCTTCCAGCTAGCTCTCAAATAGCAGATGTTCTAACGAAGCCACTCTCTGCTGCTGCCTTTATTCCACTACGTTACAAGCTCAATATCTGGGATGCTCCGTCTCTTGGCTTGAGGAGGGTATTAAGAAAAGAGCCCATTAGCTTCAGCAATGGCTCTTGGCCCAGTTTGGTTGCAGCATTTGGGCCTCTGTCTGATTAGTTAAATTAGTCATGTATTTGTTGTGAGTGGTGTCTGTTGTAAAGAGTTTATTACTCTACGGTCATGTGTAGAGTTAGCATTGTAAGCCTTCAGGAGTTTTTCACCTTTGTGTATCTTTCTCTACAAAAGAGGCTCTGAATATTGTAGGCTAATATTCATCATTCTATTTTTCAATCAATGAAATAGAAGCTCAAAGGTTTTCTCATGAAGTTATTTTGTATTTGAATAGTGAGTTCAGAGCAGGTGTTTGTGGTTGGATTGCAATGGGTTGTTAAATTGATTTCTGGGTCGTGGACGGTGTCGAGGGAGATTTCGATTGCTATATTGAGGATTTGATAATTGCCGGAGTTACAAGCTTTGAGAAGGCGGCGGCCAGTGGCGGTTGAGACGGCGATGTGAGAGAACTAGAGGAATGTTTGTAGAGGAAGTCGATGAAACAAAATAGGGCTCCATATGCTGTTTGTGTTGTTTTTTCTTGTTAAAATTGTTGTTTTTGCTTGATTTAAGATTGGAATTGTTCTTGAGGATGCTTCAATGTTGTTGAAATCAGCTTTTTATTTATTGATTTCTGGAGAATTGGACGCGCTCATGTATCTGCAATGGATTTGTGGCTATATGCCACTTAAGTTATAAAGAAGGGTAAATTTTTTTTGGTTAAAATACCATTTTGGTCCCTCAACTATTATCTTGATTTCATTTAGGTCCTTATACTTTCAAAAGTCTAATATTGATCCCCCAACTTTGCCAACAGCTTAAAAATAGTCATTGGGTTGAAAAATATGAAATTGCTATTTACAGTTCAACTTTTGCAAAAAAAAAATAAAAATAAAAGACTCAACTGTCATAGAACCCTAAAATCAAGAGTTTGGCGATGAATTTGCCACCGGCGAAGGCAGAGGAGACCGATTAAGAATTATAACATACTCCACCATAAAAAGTATAACACTTGAAATCTCGTATTCCAAGATTTTTCTTCTTCGTCAC
>JBBMEF010070536.1:0-10655 GCA_037832685.1 Sicyos baderoa | reverse complement strand
TATATATATGAATTAATTAGTTGCCGGTTACATAAAATGAGACAGAACTATTAACCCACACAAACTTTTTATTGTTCCAAAAAATTATTTTTAACCCTAACCAACTCGGATTATATACAACTTCAAAAAACCTTAATTAAAAATTAAGCAGGTAGAAGAGTCAAAACGTAACCCAACCTCGTTCACGTTCTCCCAACCGAATCCAAAAATAGACAACTCCAAGTTTCCAAACCCAAAAAAAAAAAAAAAAAATAATTTATAAAAAAAAAAAAAAAACAAACAATATCGCTGTCTAATTATTTATCCGTTTATTTTGAATTAAATGTAGCTTTTTGTAAAGAAGGCAACCCCTTAATAAACCCCACCATAAAGCTTACTTTCCTGATTGCATTTGCATGTCCCCTTCTCTCCTCCCATTTCCCCCCCTTCCTCTCTCTCTCTCTCTCCCTCAGCATAAAAACCAAACACTCCCCTTTCTCCAATTTACAATACAATTTTCCATCTCTCAATTTCTACTCGATCTCTCATGGCTGTTCAAGCTCGCCATCTCAATCTCTTCCGACCTCAACTCCCACAACCAAACAGGTATGTATCTATATTTATATGAATATATGTTTCTTCATTAATTTTGTTATGATTCTCATTACGGGTATGCCGAAATTTACAGAGGATTTGGGAATCCGATTGATCAAGGAGATGCGAATATGTACGCCAATCAAATGGGTTATGGCCTTCCATTGCTCTCCGGAACAGCCACCACCGCTCCGACTTACAATTCCGTGATCGCCGATTCGGTTTCTCCTAAAACCGCTATGAAATCGGACAGCGGCGTCACGTATAACTGCAATCTTCCTATGCAGAGGAAGCGCTCTAGAGATTGTATGAACATGAACACGAACACGAACCCATTTGGGTTGGCCTACCCCTGCAACAATCCAATTACTACTACCCCCAAGTCTTGTGGATCTTTCTCGTTTCTTGGCGATGATATTTCCCTTCAGATTCAGCAACAACAACTCGATATCGATCGGTTAATTTCTCTACATGTAAGTCCCAATTCATTTGTCCTGATCCTCTCTGTTTTTAATCTGTTCTTCCAATCTGGGATCCCAAAATTTGATTCTGAACCTAATCGAATACTCATTTGAGTTTAATGATTAAACACACTCAAAATAATGCATCTCAATTTCATTTTCATTGGATTTAATGACTCTGATTTCAAAACGAACCTGCCAATTTTGGTTTTTATCAATCTTTGAATTGGACTGAATACCCATTTGATTTTTATATTGGATTACTTAATTGATGTGGGTTTTGGTTAAATGGGCGCAGTTGGAGAACGTGAGATTAGAAATGGAGGAGAAACGGAAGAGACAAGCAGGGAGGATAATGGAAGCAATAGAAGTGGGAACAATAAAGAGACTAAAAGCCAGAGAGGAAGAGATCGCAGAAATGGGGAAACTAAACTGGGCACTACAGGAAAGAGTGAAATCATTATGCATCGAAAATCAGGTATGGCGCGACATGGCTCAATCGAACGAGGCTGCCGTGAATGCCCTGCGAGCCAATTTAGAACAAGTCCTATGCGAAGCGAAGGAAGACGAGATGGAGGCGGGCGCAGTGGCGAGGGCAATGGAGGAGGGCGACGTAGAGTCGAGCTGCGGCAGCAACGGCGACGAAGGCAATAACAACGGAACGTTGCTGTGCAAAAGGTGCGGGAAAGAGGAATCGAGTGTGCTGCTATTGCCGTGTAGGCATCTATGCGTGTGTACTCAATGTGGGTCATCGGTATCAATTTGCCCCATTTGTAAATCCACAAAGAACGCCACTGTACAAGTAAACATGGCTTAGAATTTAAGGATTAGTAACAAAAAAAATATACAGTGCTGTTGTTTTTGTTGTTGTTCAGAATTGAAATTGAAAACCGAATAGTCACTAATACAATTGTTTCATTGTTCGATTCTAAACCAGTTAAACATTAATGTTACAGGTTCGATTCGGGATTATGTGGAGTCTACCATATGAAATTATGTTTTGAAAGAGACAGGTGTGAGCCAAAAGCTGACACGTGAAACTGTGTCGCAAATGTGGCTGTTTGTTTGGAGGCAAGTGTAATTGAGAAGGCCAACGCTTTTGTTCTCGCACGGCTTCGCCATTTTCTGACCTTTTTTCTTTTCTTTTTACTCGTTACTCACGCTCTTTTATTTATTTATTTATTATTTATTAATGATGTGGACCGTTGCGTGATCCATACGACTTGTATTGTTGTTTTTGCTGTTTTAATCCATATTCCAAAAATAAATATATGCTCAATTTCATTTTTTTAAAAAAAACAACAACTAATTTTACGTTTAATTTACAATAAATTAGGGTAGGTATGGACAAGAGGAAGATGACACAAAGAAATGTGAGGTAAAATTTTACCTCATATTGTTTGGTTGTAAAATTTTATGTATGTTTAATTATCTCCTATTATCAAAGTAAGATATTCTCAGACAACGTGAATATTCATCTTAAAATTAATTAGTGATTGTTTGGAGATGTTCCCTCTTTTTAATTAGGATACTCAACAATTTTAACCCTTTGTTCAAATTGTTTACAAACAAAGTGTTTTTACAACTTTTACTGTTCTACTTTTTGTGCAATAATTCATTAAAAAACTCTTATTCAAATACAATTTTTCTATTAAGTTTGTTACGTAACTATTCATTTTTACATCACATTCAAAGTATGTCCATCTTTTCCATTTAGTAAACATTTCATTATATAAATTAACGATTTTCAATTAAGCAATTGTGAGAAAATAAAAATTGATTTTGAAATATGAACCAATTAAAAATATAAGAAACATAATATTTAATAAAAAAAGAAAAAACTTAGGTCCAGTTTGATAACCATTTGGTTTTTTGTTTTTTGTTTTTCAAATTTAAGCCTATTTTATCTCAACTTTCCTACAATTTGTTTCATGCTTTCTACAATGCATACATCATTTCTTAAGAAAATAGGAGAAAATCAACCAACTTTTAAAAACAAAAAAAATAGCTTGAGCTATTTTTTTGTTTTTAAAAGTTGGTTAGTATTCTCTACTTTCTTAAAGAAAGATGGATTAATGGTAGGAAGGATGTACCACATTGTAAGAAATTTGAGAGAGAATAAACTTAAATTTGAAAAACCAAAAATAAAAAACTAAGGCCCCGTTTGATAACCATTTGGTTTATCTTTGTTGGTTTTTCAAATTTAAGCCTATTCTCTCTCAAATTTTCTACAATGTGCTCCATCTTTCCTACCATTTATCCATATTTCTTTAAGAAAGTAGGAGTATACTAACCAACTTTTAAAAACAAAAACAAACTTTGGGAAGCTACTTTTTTTTGTTTTTAAAAGTTGGTTGGTCTTCCCCTACTTTCTTAAGTAATGATGTGTACATGGTAAAATGATGGAGCACATTGTAAGAAATTTGAGAGAAAATAGGCTTAAATTTGAAAAATCAAAAACAATAAATCAAATGGTTATCAAACAGGACCTAAATGATTATCAAACGGGTGTTAATTTTTGATTTTTGGTTAGTATTGTTTTGTTGAATGTTGTGGAGCTTTTTGGGTTTTTGGTTTTGAATAATCCCCCGTCGGTCAAAACACCTGGAATTTTCAATTATTTGTGTTTTAAACTGCTAAAAATAATGGTATATATATTATTATTGGGGGGTCTAGATTGGATGCTGTTACGTACACGTGAGAAACACGTGATTCCTTCCCAACGAAAGTGCGATGAGAAAGGACGTGTTTGGGTGATGGATGGATGGATGGACAAAATATCCGACTTGACGTTTTTCCATATTTATATACACAACCTTCCAATTACTCTACGGATTAAATTTAAATTATTGCCCAACCCTATTGCTTTTTTAACCATTCAATTATTTATTTCTCCATTCCTTCCATAATTAATACAAACTCAAAACTTTATTTTATCGACCAACTAGTATAAATCATATTCTAAATTATTGCCTACTTTTCTCTATCGGCTACTTCTTTTGCCACTACTACTTTCGGTTTTATTCACTTTCTATCTCAACAAATATTATTAATTTATTTCATGCTATTCTATAAATAAATAGAAATTCAAATACAATGATATGTGACTAAGATAAATATTTAGGTTATACCCGATTATGACCTAAATATTAATGCTCACATATGTAGTATAATATGAGATACATATTATTTTTTTTTTTCTTTTTTCTTTTATTTTTTGAATTTAAAATAAAATACGATGTTATATGAATTAACATTATTATTTAATCGAAATAGGTTAATGACGTAACAATTTTATTATAAGACTTTGGTGATTTGAGAAGTTGATAGGCAGGCAGCGGCAATAATGGGAGGCCAAGTTTTTGTTTTTGGCAGCCCAAACATTAAATAACCTACCCTATTTTTATTTATTTATTTAAATAAAAATAAAATTGTTGAGCAGTCAAAATCAGGGAAAGGAAATGAACAAAAAAAATGGACCATTTTGATTTTGCATTCCAAAACGACACCGTGGGGACGGGAATTGAATCCAGCAAGGGTAAAACAGGAATCTCATCCCCATTTCCATTAAAAAAGCTCTTTCTTTAAAGAAGATTAAATAAATATTAGTCCTTGTGGGCCCCAACTATCTGTCCCTTTATGACCGGCATGCCCCTCCAATCTCCATTGCTCGTGAATCTCATTCCCCAACCTTTTTCTTTCTACTTTCTTATTATTTTATTTATGAGAGCAATTTGAGTGCACTCCGAGTAGCACTCCCACCGTGATACCACTTATGTGACACATTTGGTGCCACATATCTCATCTTTTTCTTTACTTTATATTTATTATAAAAAAAAATTTAAAAAAAAAAAAATGTGTGATTCTAAATGAAAGATATCAGGATGGGATGCTATCTGGGGTGTATCTAAGTTACTCTCTTTATTTATTCCTTCAACTTAAACCATTCGTTTTATTGAAAAAAAAAAAAATATATATACAAAAGCATCATATAGTTATTGCTTGCCCATTTTCTTTCTTTTATATCCCTTTATTCTAATGCTGAGCCATGTACTTTTCTTTTTTCCTTACCTATTACATTATTGTTATTAAAGTGAAGAGAAAAAAAAACAAATAAATGAAAAGTAAAAGTGTTATTGTTCTATGCCTAGGAATCTAAGCCCTAAAGTAACCCAACATTTTACCCAAATTTTTATTATATCAAAACCAAACCTATCCCTTTTGGGTGACTGAGTTGTCAAACTCACACCCTCCATTCTTATTCCTTCCTTGCCCATTCTTTTTTAATGCTATGATTCAACATATCTTCTTTTCTACTTCACATCATTCTTCATATAACCTACAAACATTAGCTATTTTACCAATATCATCATAGTGTACCCTCTTAAAATTGGAGGATATGTTTCAAGCTACATTTGAATGATTATTATAAAAGGATTTTTCATATATAACAAAAATGAGCTAAAAAATTGATAGCACAAAATTGAAAATAATTGTAAATATACCAAAATTTTGAGTGATTGAACTCAATCGAACCCAATCAATAATTAGTGATTAAACTCAATCTGTTGAGATCAATCACTTAAAAAATTGGTTGAATTCAATCACTAGTTATTGATTGAGCTCGACACTCAAAATTTTGGTATAAGCGAATTTTTGATAAAAATGTGCTATAATTTTAATAGAGGGCCCTAAAGTTGGTATACATAACAAATTTTCTTATTATAATATATGTTTCAAGATACTTTTGAATGGGTTGTTATCTCATAAAACTTAATGATCATTTGAGTTTGAAATATAAATTATTATAATACGAGAATAATATAATGGTTTACTCAAATATGAATTGAGTTATTATAATTCAATACAATCCATGTTTTTATTAGAATTCCAAACGCCTTTTAAAAGTTTGATTTTTTAAAAAATCTTATTATTTATTACTTATATAAGTATAATGATTTAGAATGATCGTCATTCTCTAAACGATTAGATACATGATTAAGTTATATCTACATCAATTGGTATAGAATTGTCAACCCTATTATAATAGCTTTTAAAACCATTAATTTTGCAAACAAACACAAATGTGAATAATTTATAGTTTAGATGTTGCTATCAAGTGTTCGTTTACAAGGTTGCTCTAAATCTGTTTTTATTTAGTTGGTTATGGGTGTTTTGAAATGAACCTTTTATTTGAAAATAAGTAGGTATAGTTGATTTTTTTTTTAAAAACGTCCATAGCATATAATTATATCATCGTCATTTCATCATTTCTAACGCCTAACTTGGAAATATAAAATTGAAATGAGAATGAAGATTTTTGGGTGTGTTTGAATTGAGAGTTTTGAAAATGAAGGACAGTAGTTATGAGTAGGAGTGATATTTGTTCGATTTTCTTTGATTTTAGGTCAAACCGACAATTGAACCATCCAATCAATTTGACAAAATGCGAAATTGAACCAATGTCCAACAAAAGACAAAACTATTGGTTCAGTTTTTCTTGATTTTTAGGCCAAACCGATAACTGATCCGATCCAATTGATTTGACAAAAAGGGAAACTGAACTAATGTCCGATAAAGGATAAACTTATTAGCTTCATTTTATTCGATTCGGTTCCCTACGTTTTAATTCTTTTTTACTACTTTGCTTCCTATTTTATTTCCATTTCATATTTTAATATAGTTTTTCTAAAAAAAGTTTCATAATTTATAATTAAATTTAACAAAAATAATTAATCATTCACTAATAAAAAGTTTAACTAACATATAAAATGAAAAATGAAAGTAAATAAATCAATATTGGTTCGATTCGATTTTAATGGTTTTTACAAATAGAAACCGATCCGATCCAATAACTTTCAGTTTTTTGTAAATAAAAGCTAATATGTCTAATATTATGTAAAAAATCCGAACTGATCTAATAATTCGGTTTGATTTTGTCGATTTTTAGTTTTCATTATCACCGCTAGTTATGAGAAGTTTTGAATGATTATGAGAAAATTGATGAAAAAAATAATTAATATTTGATATACAGATTATAAATAGTTGTGACATATACCTTGTTGGAATAACAAAAATTATAAATAATCGTGACAGACTACTCATTTTAAACATAGAAATTATGAGTATTTATAATAGATTATGATAATTTTATTTTTTATAAGAGTTCTTAAAGGTATTTTTTTGGAATTATTTCATCTAAATGTGGGATCTATCCAATTGTAAACAAATTCTCTATTCAATTTCAAACACGTCCTTTGAATTTTGCAAAAGGTTGGTATAGAGTATTGTTCTTGATTACTTTCGCAAATGAAGAAATTGACCAACTATTCAATATGACATTATAATATAATTTTAAATAAAATAAATATTGAATGCAATCCTTTTGCACAAGTCCAAATGATCAAGGTCCCATCCATAAAAGTCTAATTAAGGTGAGGTATCAATGGCGGCAAAGCCAGTTGGACGATCCAAATGCATGAAATAAATAAATACATTTATTTAAAATTATAATTTTTTATAGTTGACACAAAAATGTCAATATCCCACTAGGTAAGAGAATAATGATTGTGCCCCAAATCTTTCGTCACTCGAATTTAAATAATAATAATGATGATGATTAAATTAGTCATAAGCATAATTTAAAACGGTATTAATTAAAATGAGAAAGTTAGGGGTGTGGATTAATATAGTAATAATTAATGGTAATGGGGGCATCAATGATGGTGGGGTAAAATCTAACCATATTAATCAAACTTATGCGATTGAGACTATCTAACATGTTTGGATTATTTTTTTCATTTTAAAAAAATCAACATGATTTGATTCTTGAAATAAGGAAAGCATCTTATTATTTTATTTTTTAAATAATTTCTTTTTAAAAAAATATTCTGTGTTTTGTTGAATGGCCAATATCATGTGCGTAGTGCATTTGGCATTGGAATCCTTTCTTTTTTGTTTGAAGAAAAATGTCAGGACTTGTTTGGATTATTTTTTAACTATTTATAAGAAGTATGATTGTTATTAGAACAAATAAATTATTACATTTTGAATAAATAAAAACATTCATGTTCATATATATGTATGAGGCCATGTTAAACTACTATACCATTAAACATTCAAGATTTGAGTTGATAGATAATAGATTACAATACGTTGACAATAATGTAAAAGAATACATTTTTAATGTGTAATTTGGGGTAAGGATTATACAAATGAATAAAATAACAATAATGAATTTTTAATTTTATATGTGTGGGTATTTGACACCTTGATTAATTTTATTGCTCAATTTTGCAATGAGTTTTATTTTAGTATTAGATCAATTCATGTTGATTGATAAATCATGTGCAAATTATTTTTTTACTTAGCTATGCATTAATCATTATTCTCTCTCTCTCTCTCCCTTTTATCTTCATATTTTTATATTTTTTTGAAGAAATTATTGAAAAAGGTTAAACTAAGACTAAAAATAGAAAACATCTCAATTTTGATAAATTTTTATTTTTGAAGTTTACCATATAAGATATTATTCTAACTTATTACCTCTAATTTAGGTTAATTGAACCATATTCTACCTAATAAACTGTTTATTTATTTATTATTATTATTTTATGAATTGATTTCTTCCTTTTTTTTTCTTTTTTTTTTTTTAAATTGAGAATGAAATAATAAAGTTTATACTATTCCTTTTCCATCCATCTTCCTAATAATAGTAATAGTAATAATAATAATAATACAATACCAACATATTTCTCACCCTCACACATACACAAACCCACCAAATTCCCCACCCAACAATTTAAAACTTTCCTTTTTTTTTTAAAGAAAAAGAAATACCTAACTTTTCAATCCCCTTAAGATTAGGGTTCCCAAAAAGGTTCAAAACAATTTTAAAAAAGGAAAAAAGAATGCTAGTTAAAAAGTTATGTTCTAAAAAAATTGCATCTCATTTCACACTAGTTGTCCATTATAAGAAAGGAAAAAAAAAAGATGTGGAGGGATGGAGGGACAAGTAAAAAGCAAAGAATATGGATCCAATGAAAGAGGGAGAGGGGGCACCTTACCACTCATGTCAATTGCTCAAAATATTGCTTTCAAAGCAAAGCAAAAACTTTTTTTTTTAATAATAATTATTATCTCATGTTAAATCATCATCTTCAAATTGATTTTGTTGCCTCTCTTTCAATCTCAACATGGGCCCTACCCCAACCCAAACCTAACCAAAAACCCATCATATTATGTGTATTTCTGTATCACATGTCACTTGGAGAATTTTGATATGAAATAATCTCATCTCTTTTGGATGGACCCATTATGGCATTACTCCTCCTCTTTTTTGTTGGATGCTCCCATCACTCATATACCATTAAATAACATACAATTTTAAGAAAATAGGTTCCAAATTATTTTAACAATCTAAAATTTGATATCTTTGGAAGTTTATTCATAATTAAATATAATAAGATTATATATTTGAGTGATTATTAGAAGTCGTTAAAGACAATCTCACAAATACACAAACAATTCTATGTATGTAAAACTAATTTAATTAACTAAGAAATCCATCAAAGATTAGTTTTTTTTAGTATATATAGGAGACAAATACCTGATTTTGGAATCGAATCTGTACGCTGATATTAAACTAAACTGGTTTACTACCAAAACAATAAAATCATTGTGATATTGATGATCGATAAAAAAATTAGTTAACCTAAGAAATTCATGAAAAATTAGTTAATATATCTATTTAGTTTATCTACTTCGATTTTCTTGCTGTTTTGATCATGAATTTTGAAATCATCCAATTATTCAGTGTTATTTTCATGACTTTGTTTCTATTTAACTAATTATTTTGATAATAAAAATACAAATACAAAATATTAACATTTTTGGTTCATTAGTAAAGGATACTTAAATTCGAATTCATGAGTTAAACATACACGGACTCAAATCAAAGTTATAGTTCTCTTTGACTTCAAAATATTGATTTTTTTTAGGACAAGTTGGGGAGGGAGATTACAAATATCGATTACAGGATCGAACCTATGACGTTGGTGTTGAACTGGTTTACAACCAAACAATAAAATTATTGCTCTAGTGACTCATTCAGTTCAAAATATTGATTTAAAAAATTTCCAAAATATTCATGTTATGAAAACGGCAATCACCGATTGATAACGAAGACGTAAAACAGAGAGAAGTGCAATAACGTAAAGAGAAAAGAAGAGAACGACAAACAGATTTACGTGGTTCACTCACGTTGTGTTAGCTAGTCCACGGGTGAAGAGGGAGAACAGTTTTATTCAGAGAGGAGCGTCATCGTAATACAGATTACACAAAATGAACATCAACTAACTAGAGTTTAATTCGAGCTTATAAACGCGCCCTCATTAAACCCTAATTAGAGATGCGTAATTAAACAGATGCGACAACTAAGTAGTAAGCACATGCGGAACAGATGCTGATGCGAGTGCGAATCCCGACTAATAATCGCAGGGGCATGAATACGTTCAAGGCATATATGCAACAATTCAAAATATTGATTTAAAAATTTACTAAAAGTTGTTATTTATTTATTTATTGCCTATTGATGGTTGCTTTGGTTTATAAGGAGTTGAT
>JBBMEF010070515.1:0-10656 GCA_037832685.1 Sicyos baderoa | reverse complement strand
TATTTGCAATATTTTTAAAAAGTTGCTATAATTCTAATGCAGACTAGGAAATTTGTCATACAGCGCAAATTCCCTAACTTTTAAGTCTTTTTTTCAATATTATATTTTCTAAAAAGCTTGAAAATGTCTTTCCCGTAAAATAAATAAATAATTAAACTCTTTTATTAAAAAATCTACTTTTTGCTTAGGTGGCACCGTTAAATGCATAAAACTAGCATAGATCGGTCTAAGAAACATTACCAGGATTGCTTACTCGAGTACTTACCAAACTGCCCATCGGGGTCTTATGTAAACAACCAAACAACAATAGATGCCCATCGGGGTCTTACACAAATACACACGGGATGCCCATCGGGGACTTACACCAAACACTAGGTTGCCCATCGGGGACTTACACCAAACATGTCCAAGGACGCCCAACAGGGTCTTACACCGGCTAAACACCTCATTGTCCTTCGAGGACTTACACGTGTTAGAAAACCGTGACGCCCATCAGGGACTTACACACGGAAACTTAAACCATGGTATTCTAAACACAACCTGAAAACAGATACACAGCTAACACACACATCCACTAGATAACGAAGCCTAACCATATTCTCATCACATGAAACAAACCTAACATGATTCTATACTCAGCAAGCACAGATAAGTTTAAAGGCACAACTAACATGGTCAAGAATTAAATACGCTAGCAGAATAAATTCAAGAAAACCTATTCACTACAAACGAGCATAGAAACACGAGATTCACATGCTTACGAAATTAAATCACAAACTTAAATGAAATCCTCGTAAAGTCCACGAAACCGCGGTAAGGAATCCCTACCTGGATTGATGAACAACAACGAGCAAGAGACAATAAATCTTAAAGATGCAGAACAACCCAATAAACATGAACCTAGCAAAACAATAAATAAATAATAATTAAAAGCTAAACTAATTTAGGTCAGCCCCTACATGGAACCATCAAAGGGCAGCGAGGCGTTACCCAACAAGCTGGAAGATCGAAACAGGCGGTTGCAAAGGCTGCACAAGGCTGTGGCGTGCCAACGCATTCGCTGAAGCGAAGCAGCAGGTGCTGCGTGCGTCGATGGCTGGGCGCTGAGGCGTGTCGGTGTGCAGCAACAACGAAGGAGGACACGCAGGTGTGCGCTCAAGCTGCTGCGGCAAGGCCCCGACGAAACTCGACACTCGATCAGGCGTGCGCTGCTGTGGAGGCTGCGGTGTGACGGCGCGGACGCTCGAGCGAACCAGCAGACTCCGTGTGCGTGTCGACGGAACCAGGCGGTCAGATGAGCGACGAGGCCTGCGCGGAACCAAGCAGCAGACGCTGCTGCTGTCTTCGCGACGGCGAACGGATATGGCGAAACGGAGAGGACAACAGCTTGGAAACTAGTGTGCGAATCGAAGAGGACAGCGGCTGCTCGATCCCATCAATCCATCCAGAAAAGAACCCAACGTTAACCAACAAACCACAACAACGAGCGAGAACCCAAGAATCAACAAGAAACCAAAAAAGAGAACGATTTACCTTGGGAATTGGCGTGAGAAACGGAGAAGGAGATCACGAGAACTCGACGGCCAGGCGATTGGGGTGCAAAATACGTGAAGAGAGACAAGAGCAAAACCCTTAACTCAAACTTGAATTTCCTTTTTTTTTTCTATTTTAATTAATTAAACAAAATAACCAAAAATCACGACATCGAGCCCTAGCGACGAAAATCTTTTAATCTCTTTTAATTTCCTCTTTTCCAACCGTCTTTCCAAGACCAAGATCAAATCCCAACGGTTGCACAATTCTAAAATAATTTTCCTCAATTTTAAAACAAGCTATTCACACCTCCCGAACTCGAGTACACTCGATCCAAGAAACTGACAAAATCCAAGAAACGACATCTTTAAAACCAAGAACCTTTTATTTAAATTCAATTTACGAATCAAAAGCAGCCGTAACGGCCAAGACTAACCTCGAGCAACGATCCGAATCTTCGCGCCGTTACAGGTTACCACATACCATCCCTAAACAAATGAGTTTTAAATAGAGAAGTTATAAAACCATATTGGAGAATATGGTAAATCCAAGCAGAAAAGCTTGAAGTCTTCACTTAGACGATGCCTTATGAGCATATTGAACGACCTATAAAACTTCTTGAACTGTAAAGATCCGACCGAATAAATGGTCCTAAACCTAGTCTTTACCACATGCATGCATTCAAAGCGGAAATAAAGGATAATTTTAAACATGAAAGACTTCTAGATTCCAAGAGTAAAACTTGCAATTAAAACATTCCTTAAACTTCCCTGGCAAGAGACATTTAAAATAGAAAACAGTCAGCATTCTATAAATCTGAAAACATGGAATCCAGAATATTCATAAAATCACCTAAGGGCTCCGTGCCCAACTACATGCAATGTAAACAATTCAAACTTAAATAAAGTACTCAGAGTTGACAATTCATTTAGACATAAAAACAGCGAGCCATTTCCCATGACCAATCACCAGCTGCCTCCAGCCATCAAGAAGCATGTCCATGATTACTTGTGGAAAACCACAAGGATAAGGGTGAGTAATGCAAGATTACTCAGTAATAATTCCCCAATCGGGATACAATACATCTCAACAGATCATCTACAGGAATGTAAGTAACAGTCAACTATCAGCACACTGGGACCAACTCTAGGTCCTTCGAGAATCTCTAATCTCGAACTAAGCTCTACAAGTTACTTGACAAGGATACCGGGTGTACTAGTCTCAAGATCCCAAGGAAGCCTCCAGTCGGAGTATACAGAGCGTACACCACATGCTACTGAATCCAGGTAGGTGATGGGTCTAGGGCAGCCTACTCTGGTCCAGGATCACATGCCCTAAAGACTCGGAAGGTGTCACTAAAATATAGGGATGTGAGACCTCGGCATCGAGCTATGAAAACATGAACCACCACTAGCTTGCGGCTAGGTCCCGCTCACAGCAGGCTTACACTGTGAGACTGATAACTCTCAATTAGAGAGTATTTTAGCCTTGAAATATGGTGTTTTTAAGTCATATTCTTGCATTCCAACATTCATTTAGTAGCTTGAATCACCTTAGAACAGAGAAATACTTACAAAATGCAAATCATGTCGTAAAAGAGGCAAGAAATAGAAATCATAAGAAAATGACAGTTTTGGAGTCAAAATGTGCAGTTTATAGCATCAATTTAAGCATTTCTAGAACAATTGACTGGTGAGGTTATTTCTGTTATTTTTCAGGTAAATTTATAAAGTCTCCAAGGAAAATTCTGAGCACAAATATGAAATTGCAGCAAAGGATCAATATGGGCAAAAGAGAGTTTCGCCTCAAGCATTCGTCCGCATTAAGAAGAAACGGGAAGATGTTGTAGTCCCCCCTTCTTTTCCTGGCAAAAAGTGCATGACCGAGTTTCCTTATGTTGATGCATGTTGATGTCACGATTGGAGTAGCGGACAAGACACCTTCAGATTTAATCCTAGCCGTACATCTGCAAATTGGGAAGTCTATAAAAGCCGCCTTGAACATTTGAATGAAGTTCCGCAAGTTCTTCTTCATTTTTTGTCGAGTTTTTCATCACCTTCTTTGCGATTTTTTTCTGTGATTCTGCCATTGTTGCCGTTTTGGGAGCTCGCTTGGATTTCCGTCGGAGTTTTTCCGATCGCCGCTGAAGTCTGCAGCTCTGTTTTCCTGCATTTCTGCAATTCAGTATTTCGAACTCTTTACTTCAGATTTTCGTAGTTTACTATTTTCTTAGCTTAGATCGTTGTTTCTGGAGCGTGAACGTTAGCAATCGCTCCATCGTACAGTTTTTAGCTCTCTTCTATCATATTTTGACGTTTTCTTTACTTTCGAGCACTTTTACTTGTTGTTTGATTGTTGATTGGAGACTATGCGAGTTTGAATCTCTGTTTAGTAGTTGAATTTGTTCATCGATTGAATTTCCAGATCTTCTCTGCTGTTTTACAATGCTTAGGACAGTCTATACTTCTGTTTTTGTTATGGTTGATGCAATCATGAGCTAAGTGTACTATAGGTGAAGGTTAAGGGATGAGTGTGTGATGCATGTTATCGGGGTGAGCAGGGAGATGTCGAGCTATGTTGTCATAGGTGTTTTAATTAATAGCATGTTTCGATTGATCACCCATTCATGTTTGCTTTCCTCGCCGTCCCGAGAGGGAGAGGGGTTAGAGACATACTATAGATGACCATTGGTTTCAGTGATAGGATCTCCTACCTGTTAAAGAATGAGGCTAGAGATAGACGATTCGCTAGTGCGCATTTCATGCTTGTGAGCCTCGAACTTCGATGCGAGAGTGCAAGTTTGAGGATGATGAATGCATCCCGAGAGAGAGCTTAAAAACTCATGTTGTGCGGAGTTTGCTTCTCACCACTAGTCTTATCCCAGTTACATGTAGATCATACTTAATCAACCTTAACCTGAGCCTATTTGTTTATCGAAAGTAATTTCTGTTGCATTTAGCATTTATGTTAATATTTGAGTCATAATTTCATACTGTTTAAATTTCTTATTGATATTTCTGCGATATATTGTGGTGACAACAATTCGTATTGTATTTAGCTGTTATTTCATTTCACAGTTGAAACAAGTGACAACCACATTATCTTTTACTTTATGTACTTAACTTTCCAAACAACATTTGAATCGATTTATACAGTCCTTGTGGGAGATGACTTTACTTATCATTTGATACAAAACGACCATGTATACTTGCATGTTAAGAGTTGAATGCTAAAGATATCGCACTTAAAGGATCATATTCGATTAGCTTTCCATTCTATTAAAAGACATTTTCTGCTCGTATCAGAGACGGTCCTGCCTAAAGGCTGCAGAACTTGGGTATGCCAACACAATGGAAATTGTGTTGGCGAATGGGGACAGAACAAGCCTCGTCATCCTCCCGGTTGGCGGGGCAACGATTCGTTGTGCCCACTCGCCCAAGAACTGTGGACTAGGCTATGCGAACTGCAGGGTTAGCTAAACCGTGTTGGCGGTCAGGGGCGATAATACGTTCTCTGGCAACCCTGCCAATGGGGCAATTTACTTTATGCCCCATCGGCCTATAGATGATGACTCTCCTATACAAAGCTATGCTAAGATTTCAATCAACCAGATCAGACATACATCAACATAAGCATATCCTAGCATGATACTACAACAACAGAGACATACATTCTGAGCAGATCAATCAAGCATGCATCTAACATGTGGAAAGGAATCAATAAACATGCCAGATAGAATATACAAGAAGCAACCTATCCACTAAACATGCATTCAGCAAATTATCACAAACAAACAAGTATTACTATTGAGAGTAGGGTCCACATAACCCCGGTAAGGAATCCTTACCTGGTATTGGCAAACTAACACACACAAGAGCTGCAAGTCACCACAAGAACCTAGTAATTTGTAAATAAACAACAATCAATTTCTAAGTAAAAAGCTATAGGAAACAGCCTCTAAAAGGCTTGGACAGCAGCGAAGCGAACAACGAAAGACAACGAGACGATACCCAAAGCGAAGACGAAGGCACGACTGGGCAGCAGCTCGTTCGCGGTTGCTCACGCGAACGAAGGCAGCGAACGGACGTGAAAGCTCGCCAAGTTACCAAGGAAGAAAACCCTGCCGGCCTCCTCTAAACCTTCGAAACAAACTCGCAAACAAACCAAGCCTGCGAATCCCATACCCGCGAATTAAATTCCCACGAATCCTACCACATCAAACCTGGAATCCACAAACCCTTCTAAGAATGAATTGTTGGTAAAAATTTTGGAGGAGCAACGAGACATGAAAGCTCGCCAAGTCGCATTCTACAAATATTTTTCGATTCGCGATAGGGCTGAGAAGCACTTCTTCAGCATGATAGAAGACGGTCCTACCCTCCCAGCCTTTCCCAATTGGATTCTTAACCGTGACTCTCCCATCAATCATTAATTATTTTCATCTTATTTTTTTCAAATCTTTGTTATTTTGTAATTCGCCCACATCATGAATATTATGGCAATTTTCGTTTCAGACTTGTGTTATATTTACTCGTGTTTTGTGCTTGTCTATCTAAACGCTAGTTATGTTATGCACTTCCTATCTCCGCATGTTACAACTTATTTTTCTGCGAACTTACACACCACATTTCTCTTATTAATCTTAATGTTTCAATTTTCGCTATATTTTTTTATACTGCTTACTTTGCTAACTATCAGTGGTCACTTCTGTTCATAAGACCCTTCTCCAGGTAGATGTTTTGTGATTCGCTAATTGAAGTTTAACAAACCCAACCTCCTTGATCCTTGTTTATTTGAAACTTCATAATAAGCTTTAAGTTTTGGGGGATTTCATTATGTCATTGGGACAATGACATATTCAAGTTTGGGGGTATTGAGTGCACCACATGATAATAAACTCCAATAATTTTCTGTCTACCTCAAGCATCCAGCAAATCTCGCGAAAAGCGAATTCAAAAAAGAAAAAAAAATATTGCAGTATGCGAGGACAAATTCGACCAACCTGGTGGGACAAAAAGCACCATTTCAAATTATTTGAGAGGCGAAACAAATTAAAGGGCTAGTAGCCTAAGTTAGGATAAATGAAAATCCTTGTACTGTAAAAGGAGAGTATTCGTTTCGGCAAAAGGTGAGCTAAACATTAAAGCAAATCAAGAAGTCGAGAAACAAGCAGGCGAATTCCAAGTTAGGAAGGAAAAGTTGAACCCAAGAGCAGTGTGATCACAAAACATTTACGAGGAATCAAGTCATCTTTGCACAAATAGTTCGCTGACAGGTAACAAATTTTTTGTAGTATGACTAATTATAGGACTCATTGAAATAATAAGTCAATAAGATAGATAGTTTAGGGGTTGAAGTTCAATTAAAAAAGGTTACTAACATGCATATTGTTGAGAACAAGAAGCAATCATAGATACGTTTTAGTTCATAAGCACAATTACTCGAGACGAGTAATAACTCAAGTTTGGGGGTGTTGATAACTCGCATCCGCGACATGATTAAAGGAGCGAATTATAGATAAAAAGATAGAAAATATCATGATAAATAGTTAAAGTTTGCTAGATATAACTCGAAAAGGTGAAATACCTTAATCTCTTACGAACTTGAGTTATTTAAAATTTTGCTAAGTTTTGCAAGGTATTTTTCGCTAAAACTTCAATTCAGCAAAAGCGAATTTGAAGATCAGCCATCGGGCAAATACACGCGTCAACCATCCAAACTAGATCGCATCAGAACCACGAGACGTGCACGCCAACAAGAATTGCGGGGACGAAGTGGAGATCGTGGAGCAAGAGTTGCAGACTCAACTCATCGCCTATAAAAGCCAAACTCGGAAGAAGAAGAAAGTACGAAAGAAATATAGAGCTAAAACGCTGTCGACAAAGATTCTGAAGAGATTGGAAAAGAGTTGAGAGATCAATCCATCGTACAACCGAGGAAACTCGTTGTGCATGAAGCCAACTCAGTGCTAGGAACCTTAATCGTCAGCAACCCAGTATTCGTATTTGTTTCGCCAATTTACTGCTTTCATTTATATTTTTCACAACTTTACAGCTTAATTACCGCTTTTCGCATCTTTTAAATTCTATTGTGTTGTTCGAAAGTTTCATTTATAAAAGTTCATTTATGCAAACTTGTTACCTTTATTCCTCGTTTTATATTTAGTTTCCTTTCAGAATTAGCAACCTAGAATTCACTAAGTTAATTTACAACGAAAGTCGTTTGCTGAATGTAAAAGTATAGGGAGAGAGTCGAGAGATTCCGCTATTTAGCTTCGAGAGAAGTAAATATCTTTATACTTTAATATAGGTATTTTGTAAACGAGAGTTTACAACTCGCATTCGCTTAGAGATAAGGTTTACTAGAATTTCAGTACAAATTCAACGAACTTAAAGATTCGAGAGAACTAAGTAAGTTGGGCGTCAGTTGCAGTTGTAGAACTAATTTGTGAAAACTTCTTTGCGAACTTTTGCTACTTTCTTACTTATTTCACGCAATCAAAAACCAATCTTTTCACCAACTATTTTATCCAATAACAAATTGACAACTTGTTTTTCATAATCCTCGCATTCACACCAACTTGCAAATAAACGAACTAATTATAATTCCCTGTGGAGATGACTGAATTACTTACTTTAAAACTTGCTGCAATCGACAATGTATACTTGCATTTGCAATTCGCTTTAAAATTCTACTTTATTTTTGCTAAATACGAACCACCTCAGAAGCGAACAGACGGCCAGAAGATGAAACAGACAAGGGCGAAACCAGGAATAACGAAGGAGAAGAAGCTTACCTCGACCAGCGGCGACGAAGTGGCACGATCCAGGTGGCTGCGAAAACAAGGGAGAGACTCTAGCGGCGGCAAAAAGATACTCCTTGGGAAAAGTGAGAATGAGATGAATCCCACAAATCCTAATGATTAAATCCCTTCCTTTATTTTTAATTTAAATTAAATCAAATAAAACTCCACAAGGTCCTTGGTTCAAATCACAATGGTGTCACTTTTAATTCATTTAATTTCTTAGCTTGCAACCACTTAGCTTCCTTCCAAGACCAAGGTTCGAATCCTAATGGTGACATAAATTAATTTAATTTCTGTTTAAATTACCCGTCAATACAAAATCTCCAAAACTCTAACGATGAACCTTAAATGTCGATTTAAATTCCCGGGCCGTTACAATACTCCCTCCTTGAAAGACTATTGTCCTCGGGAGTCGCTGCGACTGAAACAGATCTGGATAGTTCCTTCTCATTTCCCCTTCTAACTCCCTGGTCGCTTCCTCGACCTTCTGATTTCTCCACTGTACCTTTACAAGATCAATAGCACGATTCCTCAAAACCTTTTTCTCAAACAACAAAATCTTGATCGGTTTTTCCTCAAAAGTCAAATCTCTATTAATCTATAACGGCGTAAAGTCCACCACATGGGACGGGTCGGCGACGTACTGACAGAGCATCGAGACATGGAAAACACTATGAACGGCGGCCAAAGATGGCGGTAAAGCCAAACAGTAGGCCATTTTGCCAATCCTCTCGAGGATCTCAAACGACCCTACAAATCTGGGGCTCAACTTGCCCCGCCTGCCAAACCTCAACACACCACGCATCGGTGCCACCTTCAGAAAAACATGCTGACCCACCTCAAACTCTAGATCGCGGCGTCGAACGTCAGCATAACTCTTCTGCCTACTCTAAGCAGTTACCATACGAGCCCGAATCTTCTGTACTGCCTCGTTTGTCAACTAAAGCAACTCAGGACCCAAAACTTGCCTGTCGCCAACCTCTTCCCAGAAAACCATAGATCTGCACCGCTTCCATACAAAGCCTTAAACGGTGCCATCTGAATCATCGACTGATAACTGTTGTTATAAGCAAACTCCATCAAATACATATACTGATCCCAGCTACCCGGAAAGTCTAACACACAGGCTCTCAACATATCCTCTAGTATCTGGTTTACCCGCTCGGTCTGACCGTCTGTCTGTGGATGAAAAGCTATACTGTAATTGCACTCAGCTCCCAAATTGGCCTGAAGGGCTCTCCAAAACCGTGAAGTTAACCTGGAGTCTCGGTCAGAAATGATCTTCACGGGAACTCCATGGTACCTCACAATCTGCTCCAAGAAGAGTTGTGCCCACTGCTCCACGGTATAAGTCATTCTACCGGGGACGAAGTGCGCACACTTGGTCAATTTGTCTATGATCACCCAAATCTGAGTGTACCCTCTCTGAGTCTTAGGCAAACCTGAGATGTAATCCATAGTGATCTCTTCCCACTTTCACTGCGGAACGCTGAGCGGTTGCAACAATCCTGCTGGTTTCTGTCTAGGTGCCTTCACTTGCTGACAAGTAAAACACCGACTTACAAATTGGGCAATATCTATTTTCATACCCATCCACCAGTAAGTCTGCTTGAGGTCCTGGTACATTTTATTACCACCAGGATGCCAAGCAAACGACGAAGTATGGGCCTCGGTTAACAACTCGGTGCGGATACTGGCATCAGGTGGAACATACAAACGGTTCTTAAACCTCAAACCACCATCTGCTGACACAACAAAGTCAAAATCCTCATCTGCATGAACTATGTCATACAAACTCTTAAGCTTAGGATCACTCAGCTGACTATCAATGATCTTTTGTTTGATGGACGGCTGAATTGTCAACTAAGCTACCCTGGCGATAACTTCTCCTAACAACACTGCGATACCGACTCTCTCGATATCTTTCCTTATATAACTTCGGGGATCTAGCAAGGCTGCCGAATGCGAAGTCTTTCTACTCAATGTGTCTGCTACTACATTCACCTTGCCAAGATGATAAAGGATCTCACAATCATAATCCTTTACCAACTCCAACCATCTCCTCTGTCTCATGTCCAGCTCCTTCTGAGTGAAGAAGTACTTGAGACTCTGGTGGTCGGTGAACAACTGAATCTTTTCTTCGTACATGTAAAGATCCGACCCGAAAGTGGTCCTAAACCTAGGTCTTTAACCAACATGCATGACTTTAAAACGTAATTAATGCGGAATTAAAAGAACAAATAAAGATAACACTTGAAGTTACTTAACATTTAAAACATTTGAATAACCTTTCCAAATACTCTTTAAATAAGCCCCGG
>JBBMEF010070484.1:0-10661 GCA_037832685.1 Sicyos baderoa | reverse complement strand
AAAGATAAAAAGAGAAGAGTTAAAGAATATTAAAAGCAAAGAGTTAAAGAAAGTTAAAAGAGAACTAAGTAAAGCACAATGAAAGAGAAAGTGGGAAGTTAGAAACTTCCTTGTATAGTTTGTTATCCAGATGATAACCAAATCCTTACTGAGTAAACCTGTTTTACTCATCCTTACTTTTGTGGGTTTCCACATGTAACTTGGAGCAGCGGCGCTGATGGCTGGAGGGCTGGATGTGATCATGGATGGATTAGATGTCATTAGTTATTTACATTTCCGCATTATTTTAGTAGATTCTGGAAGTTACAGTTTTTAAATACTAAACCACAGTTCTTTCTGCATGTAGTTGGGCATAGAGCCCTAGGTTGTTTTGGGATTATGTCTGGATTCCTTTCTGATGACTTAATAATAGCATTTGTTTTAATTTCTGGCCAGTACTGTTTAAAGTATTTTATCAAGTTATGATCAATTAAGTAGTTTTGTTTTTTTAATTCGAATCCAGTTAATAGTCTTGTATGTTTACATTAAAAGTTTTTAAATCATGCAAAGTTAGTAAAGACCTAGGTTTAGGACCTCTAGGAGGTCGGGTCTTTACAGGAACTAAATAATATTGGGCGAAGTTTTCAATTCTCAAAATTCGGCTTTTAGAGTTCGTTTTGATTTTTTTATCCGTGAGCATCCTTTGTAGCCTAAATCATTGATTCTTTGGTTCTTTTGGCTCTCCCTGATCAAGTAAACTTAGCTTCCGCTTTAACCTTTTTGCTTCATCTAGAGTTTGGTATTTCTCATCTTTTGCCGAAGTGAATACTCTTCTTTTACAGTTTGCTGGGAATCTCTCACTTACGTTTCCTGCAATCGCTTGCTCAATTTTCATTGAATGTTTGCTTAAAGATATATACACAATGTTAGAGCAACCGAAAGTGGAGAGATTGATCACCAGAACTTAGGCTTTTCGCCCTTTGATTTACTTCGCAACTCACGAATGCTTTTTGAGGAATATTTTTGAATTTTTCAAATTTTTGTCCCACCTAGGGTTTAGGCTTTGCAGAATCTCACCTTTTACTTCAGCTTACGTTTTTAACATTTTTAATGCTGAATCGCTCTTGAAGCCTGATGTAATCATTGCTTGGGTTTTCGCTAGCATTAAGTCTTTCGCTCATTGCATACCTCACCCCCAAACTTGAACTTTTCATTGTCCCAATGAAAGCACTCAGCACCCCCAAACTTAAAGTTTGCTAAAAGTTTAAGGCTTGGGTTAACTTCACTTGAGTTCGTTTGGGCTAAAGCTGCGACGAAATTAAATTTCTAAGCTTAACGAATGCTCGCAGACTAGAGTCATAACTTTGTAAAAAAGTTTCACTTCTTTAAATTAAAAGTGTTCGCACCAGTATTAAAGAGTTGGAGAGTTATTTTATCAAAGATTAAAGTTGAGGACCTTGTCAATTAATAGTTAGAAGTTCTAACGAAGAATTATAACACAAATACTTAACAGGGAATCATTCATGATACGTGAAGAAGGGATTTCATTGAAAACGAACAAAAAAGACAGTGAAGACGGAGTACATTGCTGAATATAAAGATGCATTAATTGGAAAAGGGAAAAAGAGAAAGGAACTTCCATTATTCTAGTTGGGGCTCGTCATCGTCGCTTGGAGGTGGGACAGTTGGAAACTTGGGAAGTTCAGAACACGCTGCAACACTTTTTGGAGCTCAAACAAATAGCGATGGACGTTGCGGTTCTCGTCACGTCACTCCTTCGTGTAGCATGCTGCTTGATCACTACTTGGCATGGCCTTCTTCTTTGATGCTGAGGCACGAGCTGGAGTCTTCTTTTTCTGGTCGAAAACAAGGCACTTCGGTGGCTTGAGCATAACATCGTTTGGCCTGCTTTGTACGCCCTGACGGCGACAGAGCTCCGAAATGAAACGTGGAAATATGAAGGAGTTTGCTTTCTGCCCTTTCCACAAACATAACTCTTGCACCAATATCGACCCAATGTTTATCGTCAAGCTCAACATAATCGCGAAGATGAGGAAGGCACGAGGGACACTCAAAGTGGACTCATGCTTTATTGGCATGAGTGCGCTTTTTATGAACCCCGACCAAATCCTGGCTTCCTTGTTTAGGTCCGAGTTGTGTAGCTTGCGAGACTGCAGGCTTACTTCCCATTTTGCACCTGGAACTCCAAGAAGGTCTATTACCAACTGGAATGTTTTGTCATTTTGTTCCGCCAGCAGTTCGTCGTATTCGGATCCTCCGTTTGTCAGCCCAAACAACTCGTTCCAATCTTCCTCCTTCCAACTGATCGTTTTTTCGCGAACTGTCGCTTCCAGAGTTTCTTCGTCCATACTTGCGAAGAATTCGATGACCCAGTCTTTTTTTGTTACATCGTGCTCTGTGCAAAAATGCACCTAATTCCTACTTTCAACTTGGTAAACGACGGCCTTCGGCAAACCCCTGAGATCTTCATCGAATGGCCTTTCTTCCAAGAATGTCGTCTTTTTCATTTTCGCCATTCTTTCGCGGATTTCTCGTTCCTTTTACACAGACTTACGGATTTGCCGACCAACTTCTAAAAACTGGAATGCAAACCTTCCTTGCTCAAATTCTTCGTCGGACTCTTCTCCGTCTTCACATTTGTGGGCAGTGGTTTCGCCTATGTTAGGGTCAACATCACCGTGACTAGTTGTCACGGATGCATCGTCCCCTTCCTTTGGCGAGACACTGATGACATCAAGTAAGTCTGCATCGTCGCTAACTTCAGCGTCCTCTTCTGCGCTCGTTGTGCCCAGCGAAATGAGGTTAACAGCAGGTTGGCTGAGTTCCAACTGTGTATCATCCATCATTTGTTGTTCCTTAACACAGCTTTCTGCGAGGTTCCCCTCCTTGATGAAGGCTTCAACTTCGCCCAACTCGGAGTGAAGAACGCCTGACTTGGAACGCGCGGACGAACTTTTCGCTGCCCCCAACGTATCTGAGCGAACACTCGGCACGTTGCTTCGTGCCTTGCTTCGTTTCTCCAAACGAAGCTCATCTCTTTTCCTTTTCTTATCTACTATTTCTTCTTCAATCTTTTGCTTCTTTTCTTCGTCTTCTTCTTTTTTCTTTCTCTCTAACTCCTTCCGCTTCTCTTCTTCTTCTTGTTACCTTGCGAGACGCTCTAACTCTGCTTTCCTCTCTTCCTCCTCCTTTGTGAGGCAAGCGTCTTCTGCTTCCTTTGCGAGGTGAGAATCTTCTGCCTCCTTTGCCTTTCTCGCATCTTCTTGTTCTTTTGCGAGACGTTCCTCCTCTTTCTTTTTTCGCTCCGCCTCTTGCTTTGCTTCAGCTTCCTCTTTTTCTTTCCTCTTCTTCTCCTTTCTCTGCTGTCTTTCGGCTCTTGCCGCCCTCGTTTTTTCTAACTCCTTTTGCAACTCTTCGTTTCTTTTTCGGAGCGCTAACTCCACCTCTGTTTTCGTCGCAACTGGCCTCTTTCTTGGACTGACCGGCTTCAACCCTGACGAAGATTTCTTCCTTGCTCCCACAGAGGGAGTGACGGATTCTGCCTCGCTAGAGGCACCAGAAATTTTTGCCTTCAACCGTTCCTTGGTTGCGACGAGCTTGTCCTTGAAGGTCATGTTTGTTGATCCAGAGGCCATTTGAGCTTTGGAGTGCGGGAAGTGTTTGAAACTTGAGCGAACGAAAACGAAGAAGCAGCGAAATCTCAAGAGGGCTTGAAAGTTCTGAGAGCGTGGAAAGAAAATGAGGGGGAGGCTGGGTATTTATAGGCTTGTAAGGACCCAACCGAATTAACGGTCCTAAACCCTAATCCTTACTTCATGCATGCATTCAAAGCGGAAAATTTAACTAAGTAACGGTTTCAAAGCTCCCAGATTCCTCATAAATTTAAAACAGGTAAAAGCATTAAGAAAACAACGGTAAAGCTGAAACATGTCCTTGTTTCCAAGCAACTTGTTTCAACAAATTCTTTTAAGACATTCCCTGGCCAGAGACATTTAAAATCGAAACAAAACATCAAACCAACTAGTTTAACAATTCAGAGGAATCTAGATAATTGCAAACAAAACACCTAAGTGCTCCATGCCCACTACATGCAATGAAATACTTTAAGATAAACATAGTGTTCAAAGTCTAAAATAGCAGTTTATGGGTAGTACAGTTGCATGGCCATCTAACAAAATCCTTACAAGTGAATAAAAACCTTACCAAAAAAAAAAATCAAAGATGATGACTACTCTATAATCTTGATCATTTGATGGAAATTTTATTTTGTGAACAATTTATGTTGTTAGTACTTAAATTGAGTTAGCACTTTATTTTGTGATTGAAATAGACTAAGAAATTGAATTCGTAAGCTTTTAAGTGTTATAAAATGTTTGGTGTATATTTGAGGTAAACATAATATTTGATGTAATTTTTATCAACATCTAATCAATTGAATGTGATTTAAATTGTATAAAGAAACATTATTGAGAAAAATGTATACATTTTATGGCTATGAACTAAAGCTATAACAAATTAAATAGAAAAAACATAATGCTATCAAAATATTATTACAATAATTATAATAATTATAATAGCATATGTTTGAAGCTATAAAATATTATTGCTTTATAAAATGGGGCTTTTGCATGTATATTAAAAAATGGCTAAAATAATTCATGAATAGCACAATAATGAAAATATTTGCACACATAGCAAAAAATGAAAACAAACCTATTAAAAAGACCAAAAGGCCCATGACATGGTCTTTTAAACCATCTGCTCATATTGAGTTTCTTTCCCCTTTCTCTAGCAATAGTAAATTGATAGACTTCTTGTAAAGACCCGACCAAAATAACGGTCCTAAACCTAGGCCTTTACTGCATGCATGACTTAAAAACATTAAACTCACATGAACATCATCCAGATTCGAAGTAAAACAGATAGAATTTAAACATTCAGGTAACCTAACTAAGGAATTTGTCCCTGTTTCTAAGCCACGTGTTTCAAAGCAAATACATTTTAAATGCCTCTCTGGCCAAAGAATTTAAGAAAAGAAGAAACAATGGTCTTTCATTTAAATCCAACAAAAGAATTCAGATAGATATTCATAAAAACCTAAGGGCTCCGTGCCCTATCTACATGCAATGAAACAGTTAACAAAAATCCTTAATGATTAAACTCAGAGTTCAAAATGTAAAAACATTTGGTTCAGAAGCATAGGTTCCATGATCCTTCCTCAGCCCCTCCAGTCATCATCGTTGCTGCTCCAAGTAACCTGGTGATAAATCACATAATAAGGGTGAGTAAAACAAGTTTACTCAGTAAGAATCCCCGACCGAGGTACAATACGCTAAAACTCATCATCTAACTAAATGTATACATGTAAAAGCCCACAACCACTTTCTTTAAACTTTCTCTTTCTTACTTTGCTACTTCTCTTACTATTCTTAATCGCAGCCTATGATAGCTTTCTTAACAGTTGCTCTTGATCGCTTTCCTAACAGTCACTTTCGATCGCTTTCTTAACAGTCGCCATCTCTAATTAACTTAATTTACTGGAAACTGTGGTGTACTGAACTTAAGATCCTGAGAGAGCTTTCCACTCGGTGTTGTAATGAGCGTGCGCATACACCGTATGATGCTGAACCAGGTAGGAGCTTGGTCTAGGGCTATCTGCCCTGGTCCAGGTACGCATGCCCTAAAGACTCGGATCGGCGTCACTGAGCATCAGTGGTGCGAGACCTCGTCACCCATCTGTGTCAGCCTGAACCACCGCAAGCTTGCAGCTAAGATCCGTCCAAGACAGGCTTACACCAAAGGATCGGATCAAGCCCTTTCAGGCGGCAATCTTGGGCTACTGCCGACACGCTGAGATCGTGTCGACTGTCGGGGATGGGACAAGTCTCGTCATCCTCCCGATCGTTGGGGCATTTAACTTTCTCCCACCCTCACCCAAGATTGCGGACTAGGCTGCCACCACGGTTAGCTAAACCAAGGCGACGGATCAGAGACAGAGTACTGCCTCGCGCGTCCCTGCCACGGGTGCATCATAAGTCGTGCACCCTCGCCCGGATGATGACTCCTAAAGGCTTTATCTAAGATTACAACAATCAACTTCATACAATTTTAAATATGCTTCAACAGACAGATAGAACCTAGCATGGCACTACGAACAAGAACGACAAATCAATACAAGCATGCTAGCACATAAACAACCTAGCATGGCACTAACATGGAATAAATCAACGAGTCATGGCAGGCAGAGATTTCAAGAATGCTTTCCTATCCACTAACAAGCATACATTCATAAGCATACAAACATTCAGCAATTAAAGACTAGCGCAGGGTCCACACAACCCGGTAAGAATCCTTACCTGGATTGAGTTGACGAGCAAAACACGAAAACCACGCTCCTAAAGCCGAAGAACAAACACCAAACACACCTAGCAAGATAAATACAAATTACAAGCATCTAAATTACTAATTAAATCGTCTAGAACAATCCCTAAAAACACCTATAACAGCAACCGAATCTTACCCAACAATCGCGAAACAAGCAGCTCGGAACGCGGCAAAGGGACGACGCTGACTCGCGGCTACGAAGGCTGGCGATGGGCGCGCTTCCGCTGACGTGTAGGGCTCGGAAGCGGCGTGTGAAGGCTGTGGCGTGGGCGCCTGTAGCGAATAGGTGCGACGTCGGTCTCGGGGGCGCTGAGTCGGGCATGGGCGAAAAGTAGTGTCGGTTGCTGCGCTGGTCTCGGCTGGCTGGTGCGACACCGCCTGCGTGCGGCCAAGTTGTGCTGCGATCGGCGCTGCTGCGTTGCGCGGCTGAACGGCGCCTTGGATGGCCCTCGTTTGTCGATCACGATCTGTGCGGCAGCAAGGTCATGAACGGGCAGATCTGAATCGGCAACACACTACTCGGATAACCACAAAATTCCCAACAATAACCCAATCAATTCCACCCTCAACGAATTGGAAAACTAAGAAGCACGAAAGAAGAACAAGAAGAGACTGAATAACCTTACCTCGGGAACGTGCTGCGTGCGAAGGAGAAGAGGCGAGAGAGAAGCGATCAAATCTTGGGTTTTTACGTCGGAAAACATGCAAGGGAGGAAACCTCAAAACTAATCATTTTCCTTCTTTTTCTCTAATTAAACAATAAAATCCCCGTTTCAAATCCCGTCGGCGACGCTTTTAATTTTTCTTTATTTTCTTTACAAAACCAACCCTTCCAGGACCAGGTTTGAATCCCAACAACAACAACAATTAAATCCTTAATTTCATTTAAATACAAACCGAACTTCCAAAACACCGAAAAACAATCTTGCACCTACGAACCAAGAAAAACAAGAAACCAAGAACGATCAATTATTAAACCAAGAATCCAAGAACCTCTTAATTAAATTAAATCCACGAGAACCAAGAATCACAAAGCAACCGTAACGGCCAAGACTAACCTCAAACGACAATCCGAATTCCCGGGCCGTTACACTTATATCGTTAGAGATTGATAGATTCTTTCAATAGGGGCGGATGGAATGAATTACTAATAAATAAGCATTTTGAAAAATAATTAAAAAATGTTGCTGCCTTCTTTGGTTTATCATTCAAATCAACTACTTAAGGGCCTACAATCTATAGCATTAGTACTTAGTTTATTCATACTGAATTGCTGCTTGTTTGGCTTCAAAATCTTCCATTGCTGTAACTTAGTTTATTCTTCATGGTTGTTGGCTTTTATTATTATTAACTTCCCAAGTTTTTAAATAACATTGACTCTATCCCCAACAAGACTGATGAGTTTGGTGAAGCCATCAAACACCACTTGCAATAAGGATTGGAACCTTATGGACTTCAACTAGATGACCTGACCATAAAGGGGATAACATTTCGTTAATGGCAACCGACAGGTGTGTATGATCCTATATTCATTTGTTTCATTAATTTAAGTTTCAATTGCTAATTATATATGCTTTTTCTTTTGTACAAATTTCAATTGTACGTGATGGATAGATGTTCGTGATAAAGCTGTTACATGTTTTTGGAGGGCAAAAGGGCAAATGTTAGAGGAAAATGAACATTGCAATTTCTTAGACCAGCTTATAAGACTCGTTAATATAAAAATATAGTATAGGGTGATAATATTTCTTAAATGCTTTTTATTTTTGGTTTCCACAACAGAATTCTTAACCCAGCAGCTTATTCTAGTTGACTCTCTTCTTATGGATGGAAAAACAGAGTTGATAGTTTTAATTCTGAGTTATTTTTTTAAATGCCAATGAATGTAACAATCAACCATTTGAAGTTGCAGCTTTGAATCTTGTAATTTACAGGTATGTTCAACTAAAAAACATCAAACATCATGAAATTAACTTTGATAGCTAATTTTAGTGAGATCAATTTACTTCTTATGTATTCATCAAATATATCATTCAAATTTTATTCAAGAGAAAAAAAAATAGCATCTAAAGATTTTCATCATAGTCTACATTATAATTCACTCTAGAGGTGCTAATGTTCCCTATCAGTTTGTAAAATGCATGTTTGTTGGCTTTCAAATCTGCTCTCCAACAAAAAATTTCCCATAAACCAATCATTTATTATAAATTTAGTTTGATTTTCATCCTACTCTGTTACAATGTTAATCATTATGGTGGATGCCCCCAATGGGCCCATTTTTTTAACAATTAAATCCATTTTTTTTATAGGGGTCTCCATTTTTTTCCACCATTGTTACTCTCACACCCTCATTCTTACAGTGTTATTTCATGTTACCATTTTTGCTTTTCACCAACCATTTTTGTCCATCATTTTCGCACTAGCTCGAGTTTATATCTTAGAATGCCAATTACATCAGTTTTCGTGTTCTTTAATGGTAGATGGGACGCGGGCGATATTTATACCGATTACACAACGGGCGTGGTTGATATCATATGCAACATGTCCCTATCCATTCTAATATCGTCTATTGAAGAAAAGTTGTCTTTGGACGAGAACACAAAAATCGTGTGCATATCGCTCTACAAAGAAGGCGCGCACAAACAAATGTTGAACACACCGAAGGGTGACAGGGACGTCCAATGAATGTACAATGGGTTCGCGAGGGGCATGTATAGCGGCTGCTGCTCTTATCTTTCAACATTCGCGGCTAGTCTAATCGAAAAAAACTCAGGTACCTCGTACCGTTTACGTACATGGTATGCACTGTGTTAAACATCGGTTGTACCTCCGTACGTACTTAACGAATTGTTTCTTTTACGTTGAAGGCAGCTATACGCCATACCAAGCTGACAACAACGCTCGTTTCAAATACTTCGGTATGAATGGCAAGCCCATTAGTTACCTGCAAAGACTAAAATGCACGCGCGACCCCTTTTGTCCATGCTTGGTAGGGTTTTCGAACTGTGCAGCAGTCGTACTCACACGTACTACGGACGTACTCCCCTCGGTATATGATAAAGGATTTAAATTCAATTATTTTAAAAAACAATAACCACAAACTTAATTCTTAATTTCATTTTTCAATTTTGAATTTTAGATTTTGGTTTACTATTTTAATTTAGGCAATTGACAATATATAGGGGTTTCTCTCTCATGTTAGTTAAATAAATATATTTATCTCCTAAAAATTGGAAAAAAAAATATAATAAATTTAGATGGGTATTTTAGTCTTTTTCATTTAAATTTTTATTTACAAAAGTTAAAGTTAGACATACATTTAAATAGTTTTGATTTTAGACACTGACCTAAATAGTTTAAAAAATGTAGTCATTTCCCTAGTTTGCCCAATATAGTAATTGTCTTGATTTATTCCTTGTTAGGTTTAGACCCGGTAGACCCGACCCGTTAGGGTTGTCTTGTAACCTATAAGTAAGCGTTGCCTCTTCATTAATGATATAACTACTATTCCAATCTATCCTGGTTAAACATGCATAACCTAATTTCCTACTTCAATTTAAACTTAATTAGCAAGGTCTATTGAGGATTGTTGGTTTATTCGATTAGGGCTGTAACGACCCGGGTTTTCGGTTCGTTATTAATCTCCTGTTTTGTTGTTTATTATGTAATTAAATAAGGTTTTAATTGGTGGTTTTGGAGGATCGAACCTTGGTCACGATGAAGGCCAGGGAAGTGGGGAGCTAATTTAAATGGATTTAAAAAGATGTTTTGCCAAGGTTTGAACCCATGCCCTTTTGGTGGGTTTAAGTTGGATTTTTAATTGAATTTATTTTAAGGAAAAGGAAAAGAGAAGATTTAAAAGAAGGAAAAGAATTCATTTGGCACAAACTTCAAGGAAGCCCTAGCCACCGCCGCCAAGAAGCACTCTCGCCGATTCCGTTCGTCGCCCTTCTCCGTCGCGAGCCGCCGTGCGTTCTAAGGTGAGTCGTTCTTCTTCTTCTTCGTTCTGCCTTGCCTTGTTGCTAATCGAAGGGAGTTTGACTTGTTTTCGTCGGTATGCTGTGCGTGCGAGAAGCTGCTGCCGAGGAAGCGTGACTGTTGTGGTTCAAGGTTTTCGGCGCTGCGGCTTGTGAAGTCATCGAGGTAAGTCTTTCGTTTTGGTGTTGATTCCTCGTTGCGTCGTCTGCTTTGCCGAGACTAATCCATTGATGCGTTTGTTGTTCTTTTGTTTTGGCTGCTGGTTCGTTAGTTCTTGCCGCCGAGAGGTGTTGTGCCGT
>JBBMEF010070483.1:0-33201 GCA_037832685.1 Sicyos baderoa | reverse complement strand
AATTAGATAAATTAGTTTTGCTAATTAATCTAAATTTGGACAGATTTGCAATTACTTTTCAAATTTGGTCTACTCTTCCACTTTCCCCAAAAATATATATATATATATATATATATATGAGAACTAAGTTTTGTCATGCCAGAAAAAAAAAAAAAAAACAAAAGTTTTGGTTTATATATCTATTTTGATTTTAACTTTAATAGTTTTTTTTTTTTTTTTTTTAACTTTTAAATACCTTTTCTATTCTTAATTTTTTTTTCATTAGTATATGTTTTGATGATTAAACCGCCTAATAAATTAAAACCATGAATAAAAATTAAGAAATAAAATGAAATAAAAATGATGAATTAACTAAGAGTAATATTAAGTAAGAGTGGGTATCCACCTTTACAATCACACATTTTTTATTTTTTCTCTATTTTAACGATAATTGACATTTATTTTTTACTTAAAGTTGTAAATTTAAATTCTTCGATCTCAAATATTATCGTTGTACAACAAACATAAATTAAATTATAGGAAAAGATAGCAGTAGTTTTCAATTATATTTTTGGGATAATATCTTTTAAAAAAAAAACATAAATTTAATATTCTTTTAAAAAAAAAACTAAATAATATCTAAACCCCATAATTTTAATTTTCTAATCCATTTTTTTTCCAATTTTGCAAAAGAAAATTTTGAACTATTTCCGTATTTGTGTAGAGGGTTTTGGTTAATTTTGCCAATCTCTTGCCTATTCGTCGTCTCTTCCGCCGGAGATGGCAACTCCGACGAGCTCTGAAATTCTCTCCCTCTTTCGTTCTCTTCTTCGCACGGCGCGTCAATTTTCCGATTACAACATCAGAGAATACACCAAACGCCGGACCATTGATGCCTTCAAAGAAAATCAGAGCCTTTCCGTCTCTTCATCGATCTCCTCCGCCTACGCCGCCGGAAAATCTCAGCTCGAGGTTGCGAAGCGGCAGGCCCTTGTTTACTCCCTTTACGCACCTAAGGTCAAGAGTATCATGGATCTCAACCTCTGATTTCCATTTTTTTTAAATAATTTCTTCCTTGTTAGGTTTTTTAGGGTTCTATGAATTTGTTGCATTTGAGTTTTCTTTTTGTGAGAACTGAACTGTAAATTGGGATTCTATTGTTATCAACAATGAGCAACTTTTTCCCATCCTATTCTGAAGTTTTCTTTTATTTACTAGCTTAATTTGGCAATATTTGTTTAGCAAGTATTCATAGCAGCACAACCTTTGGTTTTAACCTGCCCGCTTGATTGAAGGCAAATTAGGGTTTTTCTATTGTATCAAATTGATCATGCCCGTGTTCAATTGTGGCGAGTTTGTGAATTTTCTTTTTTGGGTTTTCAATGTTTGGTGCTTAAGGTGAGGAATAGCGATGAACCAAGTTCTTAATTTGGAACTATCCATAGGGACGGACGTGGTTACCGAGGTATAGTGCAGCGAAGCTTCGATTTCCCGATTTTTGACTTGACCAATCTATGACCACTTATTTCACTTGTTTTTATTAGCTCATATCAGCTTGAATTTTTTTTAAAACAAGGGTAACCACGCCCATCCCTGGACTATATCAACTTTGAGAATGTCGAACGTTATTTGCTTGGATATTGGCAGAACAACTCTGTTCGAAAATGAACAGATCAAATGTGTTTGTACAAGCATTGCTCAAGATGAACCAACCATGGAACTCCGAGGTTTGGAACTTCAAATCAATGGCAGTAATTATTGATCCCATATAAAACATATCAACATCGACAATGGACAGAATATCTATATGGAGTAAACGAGAGAGGGAATAAGATGCAAATAAGCTTTTTTTTTTATAGGAAACGATACGATACTTTCATTGATAAATGAAAATTACAAAGAAGTTAATAAAAGTATTACAAAAAACTTTGCCAATGGAATAATAAAGTAGAAAAACTATAATCTTTGAAAATAAGCTTCAGCACTCAGCAGGCTAATCACGATTGTGAGAGCTAACTGCGAGAGCCTTGAAGTCTACTTTCCAAGCAAACGACGTCCCCGTCGACCAGCATCTTTAACTCGATCACCAAGCACCTCGACATCATCAGAAGCATGAGCAAGAGCAACGTTGTGCCTGTAATAAGAACCAAAGCCATCTCAATTCCTAATGCACGCCTAGTTTCTCTGTCTTCCAGTTGTAAGAACGCCGCACACAAGTTTTTTTCTGGAATACATAAGATAGAAACTAACCTGTCGATTTCACAACCCATGTCAACAGCCATTTCCTTCAGATCATCCAAGATACTGCTCATGTCAGACAGTGCATCATCTTGCTTCCCCTTCTCTACCTGTTTAGTGTATAATTTTGAAACACAGAGCTAATATAAGATGAATGGTACTGCATTTAGGAAACAAGAAATATAAGTTGGGCTGGTGTTGGGGCCTCGTTGGTAGAGATTTGAGGTTTCTAAGATATGTTTTTTTTGGAAGTCCCAAGTTTGAAACCTATGATTGAGCTTAGTTGTGAAATCCCTTGTTTCTCAAGTACAAGATGCAAATGCCTTGGATATGTAATTGAGCAAAGTTATAATTCTCTATTAAAAAAAAAGAAGCATAATGCAATAATCCACGCCCAATTAAGATGTCAGTTGTACTGTTTTTTAAGTAAATTATTTACATATAGCAAATACGAACCTCAACTTTTTGAATCGCATCGGTAGGTTCAGCAAATGCAGCTTTTGTATTAGTCCTTTCCTTATGATGAATCAGTCCTAACTTTTCCTTTTGCTCTAAATGGCTGCCCTTTCTTCTTACTACATCATCTATAAAGTATGCATAAAGAGATCAGTTGCACAGAATTTCAACAAGTAGCCATCTAACCTTGATTCAATCTCATGAACAGAAGAGTAATGGTGAATGTACAAAGAAAGAAGCTAACCTGAGGTTATGATAGGTCCTGATATTGGTCGAGTTTTCTTCGGCTTCCAAGTCTTCGAGAACATTCCCCCTAGATTTCCCAGCAGTTTCTCTCCCTGAAATAGCATTGATGGAAAAATTTTCATCAAACAAATAAAGAAATGATAGAGCTTAGTATATACAGCCATAGTTAAGTAACTTCTAGACCATGAAACACCAACATAGAATTGTTGGCATTTCAAGTGTGAACGGATGGGCATTCAAACGTACCCGACTGAGATCATGATCGATGTCAGCAGCAACCATATGAGTCCTGGTAATTTGCTCACCCTGCTGATGCAAGGCAACCAAAGTTTGGGTAGCATCCTCCCTTATTTCTTCAGCAATCTTCAGACAGCCATTCACTGCTTTTGTTGTCTCCTCAGCCTTATAAACAGCATAACCCTCCAGCTCTTGCACAGATTGGTTATCGATTCCTCCCGAATCACGGAAATCGTTCTTGTACTTGTTCCTTTCAGACCAAGTTGGTGCATTTGAAGAAGAGGAAGCATGTCCATGATCATCATCAAAAGGGTTGGTGATAAGGCTCTCTTTCAGCAATGAAGGGTCTGAGGAAGTCCTTTGAGAGGAAACCTGGTTTTCCTTTGCTTTAAGACCATCATCCGACTCAATAGGGTTTGAAGTAGAACTATGTTTCCCCAACCTGAAATGAACCTTCCTCGAACCGAACATTTTCCCGAGTAGCAAAACTTGGCTTTAATGTAAGTAGAACTAAATAATCCACAGGCTAGAAGTTTTTCCTGCAAAAGCAAGAAAACCAGACCAGGTCAGGTTGGTTGTAATCCACGGGCTATAACTTTGTTTTAAGTTACTATCCTACCATTTTATTTTACAGAATTATGGGCTACGAGCCGGTAGGGGAAAAAGAAAATAAACACAATCCAATATCTCAACTAAATTCACTAGGAAAATATATAAGTTGGGTTGGTGTAATACATATGGTTGGATGGATTGCTCGAAAACTCGAATATATCCACACAAAAAAAAGCTCCTAACCAAGCTCTCCTCATAAACACCACTTTTGTGAGCAGAAGAAATGAAAAAAATAGGGAAAACCAACAAAAGTGGGATTTCTATAAGATTTAGATTCTTGTTCAACAAATTCAATCAGATTGGAGCAAGTACAGGTGTCTACAAGAAGATACAAAATGGATGAAAGAACAGAACAGATCAGAACAGAGCAGTTGATGAGACGATCAAAAACTAAAGGGAACAACAATCCAATTAACAAAATCATGTAAAGGCGATGAACAAGGAAGTTGATGATGAAAACCCAGAAACAAAAAGTGAAAAGGGAAATTGGAGTACCTTGAAGAAACGATTAGAACAGAAGCAATTTCAGTAACCCAGAAACAGAATCACAAATGAGAAGGCAGGTCCAGATTTGAAGCGCGCGATTGAGAGAGATGGGCTGGGTGGGCAGCGAAAAATCAATTTTAGAAAACGCGTTTTGAGAAAATTGTTGAAAGGGGAAATCGGGACGAAGACGTTGAACGGCGTCTTAAAGAGACTTTACTTCTGTGACTGTAACTGCTCCGCTGACCTTTTCAAACAACCTGCCTCCGGCGATTCAAATGGAAGTCGTCTTCCTTACACAGTTCATAAATTTATGAACTAAAATCAAAGTTCTTTAGGGGTGCCTTTTCTTTTATAAATGTTTTTCGCTCAGTGGCAGAGGCGGGTGCAATCGCTATTTGGTTGTAAACCAGTTTAACTACGGTTTGATCATTGGAATCGTATTTATAATCTCCTCCAAAACTGGTACTAAAAAACCAAATTAACATTTTGAAGAAAAAAAACCTAATAGTGTCGATGGATTTAGTCAAAAAGTGGGTTTGATGAATAACTTCCTGGCGTGATATATATATATTTCAATTCAACAAATTTGTTTCAAAACTTATAACTTTGTTAGTTACTAAGTTAAACGCTTTACCGAAAGTCCAGTTTTTTTTTTTTTTTTTTTTTTTTTTTTTTTTTTTTAAGGGGTAGGTAGATTCGAACCATGACCTCTTAATCATTAGATTGAGCAACTGCTCGTGTTGGCAGTTAATTATCTTGTTTAATGTAATCTATTTCAATGATCACGAGTTCGAAATCAATATTTGACTCTCAAATTTTATCTTTTAAGTAGGTTTGTAAGTCTCTCTCCTTCAATTTGTACTTAAATAAAAAAGTCAATAATTTATCATCTCAATTATAATAGTTTTAGCTCTATTATAAAAAAATTAGACAATAACTCATATTATAATAAAATTCTAATCTAATTTCTATGATTTAGGTGGACCGTTGCTCCAAATGCACAATAAATCTTAATCTTTATTGATTTTTCTATATAAATAAATGTTAAAAATAAGTTCACACTTAGTTATTTTTTAGATTTAAATTATTAATATTGTTGAACTATTTTCTACTCTAATTAACTTTAATTATCCCATCTTATATCTGGATATTAATTTTTTTTTTTAAGTAAACTTTGAATTGAACAATTCCTTCACTTAATTCTATTTCATTTAAACTCACCAGTTCCCCCCACATTATTAACCAGCCACAGAGTTACTTATGCAAAATAAGATGAGATTTTTTTTTTTTTTTTTAGAATAAGATGAGTTTTTTTGAGAATGTAGATAATTGACTAAAACAAGGAATGGTTGCACAAATAACTTCCCATTATTACAAATGCACAAATACAGCATACTGCTTCAAATAGAGATATATCTACAACAGAGAAAATTATGACAAACCAACACTCTGCTCATACACACTAAGTTGGAATTTCATTACCCCTAAGAAAGCGAGACTGCGATCGAAGATTCGAATCGGAGCTGCCAGAAAGAACTGTGTTTAGCAAATGTACTTCCATATTCCTGATTGCAGCAACAATGAACAACCTATAGCCGACCGCATTAATGGAAACGCATTAATGGAAACTACCATCTTTCTTGTAACATCTTCTACACATGCATGTGAGTTTGCTATATAAGAAGCTGAATTGGCTGAGTAGTTGGTACAAAGGTAGGGTTGAAAAGTTTCGTCTTTTTACCAAATCGACACGACGACATCTGGGAAAACCAAGAGGAAAGTATAGGAGCCATTGTTTTGCAGTGAAACTCACCACTCCTGTACCAAGGGTTTCTTGTTTCCTTAAATTTCAGTGCCCATCTTTTATGAATACAAACCTCTAGTATCCCTTTTGTCTCAAGCAGCTTCTATTTCATACTCAAACTATTATATTTCATGCATATGCCTTGCAACAGCTAATGATCTACTCTGTTCTTTCAAAACCTAAAAGGAAGAAGCTATTAATAAAATAATAATAATTAGATATATGGACTTCAAACCCAGGCATAATACCTGTGCCTCTAACTGGGTGATTCTCTGTAAAGATGCCTGTTCAATGCAAGCCCGGCGCTTGCACTCTTCTTCGAGCAAACCAGTAATTTGGTACCTTAGCTCAGCCATTTCTTGAGCAAGATCTTCTGCTTCTTCTTTTGCTTTCAACTTCTCCTCTCTTAACTCCTCCTGCCAACCACTAGAATGTGAAAACCTGAAGACTTCAAACATACAGAATCCTATTGCCTAGAAAGAAAAAAAACCCAATTGGTTTCTAAATGCAGCTTAAGATTAAGAAAAACCAAGTCTGTTAGATATCAGAGTAGACAGAGACAACTGCGTTGCTATACGCGGCATACCGTGAGTTGCTTTACAAGAAGTTCGTAGTCGTGTATCTGGTTTGCCATCACATCCATTTTAGCTTCTGAATTTTCATCTGCAAATGGTGCAGCTGCTAATTTCGGAAGAAGATGGCCTAAGACTTCACCACAACTGTCACATAAATAATTGTGTAAATAATGGGCAAAGTATTTACATCCACTTTTGAATTTGTATTTCATGTGTACAAACGGAATCTCTAGGACTAGATATGCAATGATATATAAATCCAGCTTTAGTTCTCACTTGCAGGAAGCATTGTTTCGAACTTGGAAGAACGGAAGGTACGAGGCAAACAAAAATATGATGGCACCGACAGAAAGTAATGAACAAATAAAATCTGAAGCCTTCATTAATTAGAATCTTCCAAGGCTGATCTTTAAAATATATATAAAAAAAAAAAAATCTTACACACACACACGTCAAACACAAAACAACCACAGAGATTCTTGATGAAAAGAGTCTTATCAACCCACAAATATGGTGCACAATGAAGTTCTAACTCACTACACAAAGCAATGAAAATTCAGAGGCAAAGACCATGGATTTTTAAATTTATATCATAAGTACCTAGTCTCAGGTGGTGATGTTGACTCAGTATCTTGGTCATTTGAGAAATACACAGTATTTCGTGATTTCTCCTTGTTTTCTATCAATTCCTCAATCTGTCGACAAAATGTGGAGCCATTTTTGGTCGAAATATCTAGCTCTCTTCGAAGTTCTTTATTTTCCTTCTCCAGAGACTCAATATTTTTCTGTGCATTCTGAAGCTCCCCAATCAATCTATCCATTTTATCATTTAGATGAAGAGCTTCTTCCTGGACTTTCTTAGTTTGTGAGTAACGCTGCTCCATGGCCACCATATCCAATTTCATACTCTCAATTTCACATTGAGACTCCAATGTCATAGATAAGATGGACTCCTCAAGTTTCTCTATGTTGGAGTTTGATTCTTGTAGCTCGTTCTCCTTGTCAACTAATTTGTGCTTCAAGAAGAGACACTCTGAGTTCGAATCCTTCAACTCTTCCTCTAACTTGCCAGCCTTTTCTTGCAAACGCTCCATTTGAACTAATTTAAATTCAAGGCTTTCAACGTGATCTACAAGGTAGTTTAATTCTGTGCTCCTTGTACATAGTTCATCCTGCAGGTAATCTGTGATGAATGTTGTTGTTGAACTAAGTTAAAAAAAAAGACTCATAAGAATATGATACGACGTCAAGAATGGAGGAAAGTATGCAACCACAATATCAAACCATGCCAGAAATGCAACAATCATAATTTTCTTAGAATCACGATTTGAAAATGCAATAATATTCTACATGTCAGCTCTTGATGGAATAATATTCTACTTTTTCATTGTATTTATTTATCAGCTATTATATATAAAAGTCCGTTTCTATAAGTTCATTAGAACTCAAGGAAACAGTAGTACATAACAGATCCTTCAGTAAGTTCATTGATAAGTCATAAGATAGACTTCTCAATTTAGCCTATAAATGATTCCTAAGGTTCCTTAATGTTAATGTACAATAGTCTAATCTAGAAGTGATCTCAACTCAAACACACTACATTACAGACAACTTCCTGTACCTATTTCCTGAGTGCAGTTTGTCAACTCCTTCTGCAAGTTTTCAATCCGTAGCTGGTCTTCCTTGCGTGCTTCTGATAAGGAGTTCACATGTAATTCCAGACGCTGCATTGGACAAAGTAAAAAAAAAAATCATAAAGTTATCTAGATGATGATGGAATGCTCCACATTACATATCGAGTGCTCATTTTAGATAAAGGGAGTAAGCACGCAAAAGGTATATAAAAAACCCGCAATTCACTAAAGTCATCCAAAGAGATGCTGAGAAGCCGAAAAATCAGCGAGCATATTAAAGAGTATCCATCACATTCTGCTCAGGAGATAGGGGAAAAACGTTCAGCGTGAAACTTGCCCTTATCAGTTCAAAGCTTTGAGGCCGTGAACCTATTAGTGTGTCCTTTTCTTTCTTTAGCTGCATAAGTAAAAAAATGGTACCAATTAAAGAAAAACATTAAAGGAGATAAAAAATGATCAGTCTTTTTTTTTTTTCCAAATATACAGGGCACATAATTCTTGGGAGGGACTTTAAATACATACAACTTGAGCCAATATTAAAGACATTAAAGAAAAATCTTAAGTGGGATATGAAACTATGCGGGTCACAAGAAATATATTTCCTACAACTTAAAGCAATCACTTCTAGTTATACTTATTTCCAAACCCATGTCAGCAAGAAATTCTCAGCAAGCAGACCGAAAATATACCTGTCGACATCTTGTCTCAATCTCTACAAGTTCCTCTAAATCAGATGAACTATAGCTGCTGCTCCTGCGACTCGACATTGGTGAAAGCGAATCCTAGAAGAATGCACAGAAGCAAGTACCTGGGAAGACATTAAAGAAAACCAAATTACAGTAATCGACATAAGTGTGTGACCATGACCAAGAGGTCACGAGTCCGAATCTCTAGCTCCCAATTGTTGTTTGAACTCAAAAAATGAGAGACCATGTGGTAAAACACAAATTTTTTTGTAGCAATTGCAAAAGCATGACCATCAATAAAATCCCAGAAGAAAGCAAGAGAACAAAAGGGTAAAAAAAACAACAACTAAAGTCTTCATTCCTGAATAGAAATCAACAATGTCAATTTCATTTTCAAAAGAAAAGGGCATTATAGCTACATCAATTTCTTCCTAGTGATAAAAATTACAGTTTGCAGTCAAAGATTAAAGATAATACAGTTGAGCTAATTCATTGCAAAAAAAAAAAACCTTAAACAAAATTCTGTAATTTCATAATTTTTCTCTCCAGCCGAAAAAAGAGTAGACGAGAAAGTACCTTGACGAAAGCGAAGTTTATGCTTCGAATGGTGGGGATACCTGAGATTAGAATATCAATAATTTCGTAATTTCGAAATGGGTTTGAATTGCAAAGGGAAAAGAAAGAGAATTTGATTTCTGGAAAGCAAAAATTGATTAGAACATTGATTTGGTTTCCAATAATGGGCGGCGGCGGGTCCGTTGCCAGCCAAACGTGGCGGAGATTTTAAGCTGGCGTGACGGTGTAATTCAATTCAACTGTCTTGGGCCGGTTCTGAGTTTTAATACGGTTCAAAGGCCCAACACATTTCAAAACGTTTTTTATTTTTTATTTTTTATTTTTTTTTAAATTCTCATAAATGAAAAATTGCATGAAAAACTCCTAACAATGAAATTTGTTAGAATCATCCTCTTCAAACTATTATAATGTATTTAAGGCGAGTTTATATTTGGAGCGCACGTTATTAGACACAGAATATTATTATTATTATTATAATATGATTCAAATTTTGTTATAGTTGAGGTGAAAAGTTATGGACTAACTTATGAATTATTATAGCAAGTGACTCAACACACATGTTGAATTATTATAACTCAATCTAACGCATCTTAAACGCGTCTTCAAATGCTCTTTTTAAGTGTTACAACATATTTAGGTACTTTTAATTGGATTAATCAAACTCTAAACTTTAACTAATATAATGAGGTTTGTATTTGAGTAATTGTTGCGTAATAGAGATTTGAATATCTAACTTCTTTTTATTAAAAGAATACAATGTCTTAACTACTTGAACAATAATTAAATAAGCTTATTTTGGTACTCTATGGTGTTATAGTTGATTTTTTTTTAATATATTTTAGAATGGCTAGTTTTATTTTATTATTATTTTATTTTAGAATGGCCCGCCCATTCCTAGAATAGTTAGTTTTAAGACATTTAGGCCTCGTTTAATAACCATTTAGTTTTTTGTTTTTGAAATTTAAGTCTATTCTCATTCAAATTTCCTACGATGTGTTCCACTCTTCTTACCATATATCCATATTTCTTTAAGAAAGTAGGAAAGCACTAACCAACCTTTAAAAACAAAAAAAATGTAGCTTCCAAAAGTTTGTTTTTATTTTTAAAACTTGGTTAAAATTCTCCTACTTTATTAAAAAAAGATGAATATATGATAGGAATAGTGGAACACATTGTAGAAATTTTGAATGAGAATGAGCTTAGATTTCAAAAACAAAAAATCAAAAACGAAATGATTATCAAACGGGGTCTTATTTTTTAGATCACTTATTTTGTGTAGACATATTAGTAGGTGTGTTAGATTTAAAAAACTTTGAAAAATGTGTAAGCTACTATTGTAAGAATAAATGTATAGCGTAGAAGTTGATCTAAATCTTAATTTGAAAAAAAGATATAAATTGAATACATGATATTTTATATGGGCACAAGAAATAAAATAACTTCAATTTTGTAGTGTTAGGTATTGTACATTCTCATAACTCAAGCCTGCAATAAATCAATTCACTCACTTTTCTCCAAACTCATCAATTAATGGAAAAAGGTTTTGAATTTGTTTCAATCAAATTTAGTGAATTTTGTTGTTGTTTTTTTTTTTTTTTTTTTTTTTTTTTTTTTTTTTTTTAAACTGAAGTTTGTTGTTTTTAGAGTATTACATGAATAACAAACCATGTTGATGCTTTTGTTATGTCAAAATAACACTTGCTGGCAATCATTTGATAACCCAATTCTAAATTTGAGAACAAAAATAATAACAGCAATAATAATATCATATTACCAAGCCGTGCCACTTATCTACTTTTTCTACCCATATACAATAATTTATTATCGAAAGGGTTATGGTTGTGTTGGTTTTATTGTTTTGTGGTAATTTAGTTTAACATCACAATCATAAGTTTGATTTTAAAAATCGATATTTAGTTCTCATTTATTTTAGATCAGTTGTATTTTAGGTAGGATTTGTAGTTTACCTCCTCATTTTATACTATATATATATATATATAATAATAATAATAATTTATTTTAATTTGAATTCATAATTATCTATTAAGAGGAGTTAATAGATTAAGGTGAAATTTATTTTCACTCAAACAATCTCACAAAAATTATTTGAACATTCCTACTTCTTTTGCCCATTGAGATTTCACCAAAATCACATAGAAAACTACAACAAATGATTGAAATAATAAGGATGGTATTTAGTGCTTAATTACAAGTAAAAAAAAGAAAAAAACTAATATTAATACAAAAACAAGATAACTAACAAGCAACCAATTCATTGATGAATTATGCTAGTTAAACATTAGATGATGGATCCTTAAAAATTTGAAAACTAACAATTTATCATCAAAACTTCATTGCTAATTAATTGATGTTTTCATTGAACAACTGCCATACAGTAAAGTTCAATTATGCAAAACTAAAATATATGTTTAATAAAATAGAAGTTTACATGATATGACATTATTTTCCTTTCAAAATTTTGCAAATTCATGCAACTTTTATCCCAAGTAAAAACAATAAAACAACACACAAAAACTGAAAGATTGAGCTTTCTAAATCAAACCCATTTGCAATTGGATTGCAAGAATGTTGCTTCACACAAATTATAACAGAACCATGAAATCAATTCATTTCCTTTCCCAAATATGTAAAGAATCAATGAATCATAACAACAAAAGTAAAAGGCTTGTTTGCTGTACTGTACAATGCCAAAGGCGCAAGCAACAAAGGACACAAAATCAAATCAAGCCCACTAGCGGCGGCTCGTGCGAGCGGCTTCCACCGACCCACCATGGCTCGATCGAGCCCAAATGGCCGCTGCCCTCTTCCTCGATTGGCGCTGGGAGGTTCAGATCCAGGTACTCTCTTGATTCTGGCTTTGATTTCTCAACTCTTTGCGCCAATTTGTTTCTGGGTTCTGTTCCATTTGTCAAATGGGACCTTTTATGGCCGCCTAATGCTTGCCCTGAGCTGAAATTTTTGAAGCAAATTGAGCATTGGTGATGTTTTCTGTTCTTTTTCTCGTAACCCATTTGGATGCCTGATTCTTGCTGATTTTCCATTTCCAAGATTGTGGTGGCTGTGGATTTACTTTCAAATGTTGGGTCGTTTGAAATTTCTGTTTCCATGCTGTTTTCTGTGCTTTTTTCTGTCTTTGAAGCTAAGCATCCTTTGGTTTTCTTGTGGCTGGCTCTATGCCCACCAAGTGCTTGATATGAGTGAAAGATTTTGTTGCAAGAATTGCACTGGAATTTTGTTCTTTTTTCTCTGATTTTGTATGTTTCTGAGTTTGACCTTAATTCCCCATTGGAAAGCTTGTGGAGCTTTCTCTGATCTGAATTGAACTTACTGGAAATGATTTGAGGTGGGTTAAACTCAGTTTGGTTGTTGGAGCTTGATCCATATTTGTCATCTTGTTGGGACTTTTCATAGTTTTTGACAATAGAAGCACTGAATTCTGAGTTTGAACCTTCAAATTTGAGGTACCCATAATCCATCTCACTGAGCTTCAACTTTCTGTTGTGGAGTTCTTTCAGTTTCACCATCTTACTTACCATGCATACCGAAGGAATTGCTTCAACAACTTTGGAGAATTGACTTGTTGGGACCAGAGATGGAACTTGTTTAGGTTTAATGTTGTTGTCAAGAGACTTGGTGGTTGAACAAAAACCACCAACATCTCTAGAAAGCATCATTAAACACAAAGCAACTTCTTCTTGTTCTTGATCGTTTTGATTCGAAACAGATGAAGAAGCAGCAGCATTAGCAAATGAAAAGGAAGACGAAGTTTCAGCAGTCATGTACCTTGTTTGTTTCTTAGATCTCTTCCTATGATTCGAAGCGGCAATTTCGTCATCCGATTGGCTATCGAACTCCAAATTACCAGACACTCTTTCAGTTTCAGTCGAGTGGCATTTCATGTGGCCAAACAGGGCCTTCCAGGAATGAAAACTTTTGCCACATTCTCTGCAAAACCTGTCCTCAGCACTAAACTCAGCAAGCCTGCAAGTTTTTTTTGGGTTCCTTCTTAGACTATAACCATCAGAAATGCCAGCTCCCAGATACTTATCCATGTCAGAGTTGCTTCCAGCTTTTTTCATATTCATCTTACTCAGATTTTCACCAGTTTCAGCTTGATTGTTGATCAAATGGGACCTCATATGACCTCCCAAAGATCTCCCACAAGGGAAGCTCCTGTTGCATAGCTTGCAAAAGTGTTTGAACTCTCGATCAACCTCCATCGACAAGAAGTAAAACTCAAGGAAGAAGAAGCAGAGATCCAAACCCAGCTTAAGCAATGCTAAAGCCAAAGCTCAGAAATAGAAAGAAAATAAAGAAAAAACAGAATGGCCCAGATCAAATAATTAAAGTGGAGAGCTGAAATTCAGTGAGTAAAGTAGTAAACTCCATCAGAACTGAGCAAGCTTGATCTTTTCTCTTCTTTTTTCCTTTTCTGATCTGATAACACAAAACCCATCTCAGATTTGATGAACTCCAGTCATGGAGAAAGAACAGGATCTGATGCACAAAAGGTGGAAAAAGAAAGCTTGGTTAATGTAGTTCAACTAGCTTTTTTCTCTCACCACTAGCTTCTCTTGGGCAGTTGAGAGTTTTAAGGGAGGAAAAAGAAAAATAGAAAAAGAAAAAGAGAGAAAAATGTTAGAAGTTTGCGGAGATGCTACTTTATTGCTAACAATAGAGATGAACAAGAGCATGGAGGAAAAACAAATAAAAAGAGGGAGCTAAGCTTAGGCAGACAGTGAGGCCAACCAGAACTGAACTCAACCGACATGACGTATGACTTGATAACCTCGAGGTTACGGGTTTGTGAGGAGAAATCCATGCATGAAAGCAAAGATAAAGAGAGGGGTAAACAAGAAGAAAGCAAGGAGCACGTGCACCAACTCAAGTGACCCATAAATCCAATGGCCCAAGATTTGTCCCTATGGTTGAGGAACCTCCTAAACTAACTGTCTTTCTAACAATTCCTTCCTTTGTCTTCATATAAAGGAATTGCATCTCTTTCTCTCTGTGGGCCTGTTATTCATCATCATCATTTCTACCCATCTCTCTCCTTTTGTCCCTATTTTTAGTTCTTTACTGTCCAAAATCACTGCTTTCAGTTTAATATTATTGTGTGACAGCACTCATTTCTGTCAATGTTGATTACATATCTTTACTCGGTTTGATGGACGATACTATTTCCAACTTGTATAGCTGAATTCGAGTCAACAATTACCTGTGATAGATCAATTAATCTCATATAAATTATACTTTTTAGTTGACCAACAAGATTTGAGGATGGAGATTCGAACCAATGTAACTTCTTGCATATCTTTATTGGATTTGATAGATAGTACTGTTACTGGTTTGTATGGTTCAAGTTGAGTCATCGATTACATATATTATATTTGAAGAATAGTTCCTATTTAGGGCCTAAATTATATATATTTCTTGAATAAGATGTGAGAGAAGAGATTTGAACCTTACTGAAGACTCGAGAGTATATGCTTAACCAATTGAATTATGTTTGAGTTAGTGACATACGCTTTTTTTCTTAAATATCATAGGAAAAAGGTGTAATAACTGTAGAATGATAGAAATAAGTCATGGAGTTGGATCAATATCTACTTATTGTGAAGCATTTCTTTTTCTATGAGCTGAATAATCAATGTTTGCTTAGATAACTTGAAAACAAAATATCACAAGATTGAACATGAAAGCACCATGCCTTTTGGGATGCCATGTGGTCATCTACTCTTTCTCTCTCTTCTAAATAAATAACTAATATTCTTTGAAAATATTATTCAAGTTAACCAATATGTTTTTCTCGTGAATAAATAACTACCATTCTTTGAAAATATTATTTAAGTTAACAAATATGCTCGAGTAATTTAAACATTCAATTAAAGAGAATGATAACAAAAATTTATCCTTTTCAAAATCAAATGCTTGCTTTAGCTCTTTTTTAATATTGAATGCTCGATTTAGCTCGATTTAAATCGTGCAGTCCGTTTAGCTCTTTTTAAAAACCGGATCGGATGCTCGATTTAGTTCTCTCTAGGACAATTGAAGTAAACAAAAAAAGCCGGCTATTTAGGAGAAGGCCGGCTCGACATTGAGTAAAAAACATTAGGGAGTGATTAAAAATGTGAGGGTCTGATTAGCTGCAAACACCCTTGAAACCATTACTTAAAGAAATCACCCTTTGTTTTTGCCCTTTTGCTGCCACTTGACTTCGATTCTAGCCTCTTCTTTGTCTCTTTATATCAGGCCCTCCTTTAATTTCTCTTGTTTTTTTCTTCAACATCCTTAACAAGAGGGGAAAAAAATGAATCCAAATCCATCCAAGTATAATAAAAGTGAAGAATAGTTACAAAAAAACAGAGTATAATATTCTTCTAATTCCAAAGGAATTGTCCTCAGGTAGTATTTTAAAGCCAAAGTTATTAAATCATCCACCTGATTTTTTTTTTGCAAATCAAATCACTCAACTAATTAAGATATATTTTTCGATTAAAATGATAGAGATAACCATCATGGAGTGGCTCAATTGGTCAAAGAGGACCTTGTGGTGCATAAAGTGATGAGTTTAAACCCCATAGTGGCTACCTACCTAGGAATTTATTTTCTACAAAAAAAAAAAAAAAAAAGTTAAAATGTTAGAGGTTTATGTTCAAAGAACTTGTTTTGTGGGTTATATTTGAACAAAGTCAAGCTGTTGTTTGTTTTTGGAAGATTGGTTTTGGAGTAAAGGAAATTGAGGTTTCAAAAGTTGTATAAGGCATCAAAAGGCAACTATTTTGCTACTATGCTATGACTAATTCAAAGAAGATTTTGGCACTTCCACCCTTTGTCTGCATTATAAACATCAAATATGTATTTGGATAGGATGCTCTCTCCTTATTCGAGACTATTGAAAAGTGCTTAAATTAGAAAATTCTTTAATATATCTTGGTGTTACAACTTAAGGATGGATGAGTGGTGCCCTGGGTATAGGAGAGCAAAACCACAATACCTGATTATAAAAAAATATATGTATAACTGAACTTGTTAAGATAAATTTGAATCTTGCTTTAAGTGTGAACTAGAAAGCATTTCTTCATGTTTGAGATTGGAATTTACAAATGTATTGCCAAAACCATTGGTTCATAACAAACCACCTCTGTTTTTTTTAAATTTATATGTTAAATTAAAGTGTCTCTTCATGGCTACAAATGGGTTGCTTACAAATCCTGAAATTGAACTGCACACAGCTCAATGCTATTTTAATTGAATTTCTTTAGGGAGAGGAATAAATAGAAATATTCAAAGCTCCTTATATTCTAATTATAATGACTTAGCCAAGTATGCTGCTATTTTTAGCATACTCAATTGAAAAAAAAAAAAAGGAATGTGAAACCAAATTTATGAGTGAACATATTACTCAAGTCATAAACTTTACTATTTTTTTTTATTAATGCTAGCTCACTATAAGAAAGTATTTCTTAATCACCATAAAATTGTCTTTTGTAATTTTGTTTAGCTAATTAGGCCATAAAAAAGAGACCTTATCCAAAAAGAACGGATCTATAAATGCAAAATCTGATTTTTTTTTTTTCTTTTTGTTTTTTTTGTTTTTGAGTTAACAACAATAGGGAGTAGAAGATTGTTGAGTTAAAGACTCGAAAACATAACTACCAAAATGAATGACGAAAAGAAAACATTCGATTCACGCGTATAATTTACAAACTTATCTAAAATGCATGTATTCAGTACGTACGTACCACAGAATCTAATATACTTTCAATTGTGGCCATATGAAGTCTCATGGAATTGGTAAGCCTAAAAGCTTTAGAGTTAGGCCAAAAGAAGGATTCCAAAAGATTTTTAAATTGTCATGTGGAAGGTGACATGGCATCAAAAATGGGCAAGGAACCAAAGGCAAAGCTACAATGTTTAAGCATTGGCTTGAGAATATTCTCAACTAAGTATCATGATTATCCACATCTCCCATTGAAACAGAACACAAGTGACTTTTCCACTATAATTTTAACTTAAATTTGTAATTTAAATTATCTTTACTCTTTCCATATTTTATCTAGATTACACATAAATCAGAGCCTAACAGTACAAAGCAGTTAGCAATTAAAGGACAGATCTACTATTTGTAAGTATTGTGTCTCCTACCTTGAACCATGATTGTGGGATCTCAAGTAGCTTCCAATAAGATTGCATTTCAACAATGTAATTTTTATTTTTAATATTCCTACGTGTTCAGACACGCTTACATGCATCTCGACTTTTTTCATAAAATATAATGGGTAACTCTGCACTATTTGGATGCAAGCAATAGGTGATGATCACTATTTGGACCAACTAGCATTTCAAACTATGTAATTAATGAATGAATACTTAGCACTGTGAGAGTAGAAAAATGAATCCACTTTCTACTTGTAGTGGCTACTTAAGCAGACAAAACAGAATCAGCCAGGTGGAACATCACTCAAATTTCACTGCTTTCACCACACCACTATCAAAAAGAAAATTCATTATCTTTAGTTCCCTATATTTTGATTAGACATCAGATTTCTATGGGAGAAAAGCACACAAAGACTGTTATAGAGATTTAGAGGCACTGTTCTAAGCTTTAAGTACAAATTTCAACTAAAATTTATACTTTACTATACCTGGAGTAACTACACCTTGTCCTTAGGCTAGGCACTAGGAGACATTAAAAAAACTGATAATCTACTTCTTAGAAGTAAACTGAAGGGCTACAAATTAAACCCATCCAAATATCTTTGTTAATCAATTATTGTTCTGAAAGAAAGTCTCTTCCATAGAGAAATTCACTTCAGTACAGAGAGAGAGAGAGAGTTCACTAGGTTTTTTTTCCAGCTCTGAGAATAAACAAAAAAAATCACAAACGCAATGATATTGTTCAATCTTGACCATATATACACAGGAAATTATTTCCAAAGGACAAACAAAACCTTGATAACGATCCGTGTAAGGAACCTCTAGGCTCTATGTTATGTATAGATTTATATAACAAATATCGTTGTTATACAATCATGCCTCAGCTATAACCCATCAGGGGAAAGAGAATGGGAAAAAGAAAAAATAATGACAAAAAATAACCACAAGATCTTACCTCTATGAAGAGATGTGAAGAGTGGCTTAAAAAGGTGCATATGATTAGTACTCAAAACCCTGATCAATACAGGAACAAATGACGAAAAGAAACTTTCAAGTTAACCTTTTTGCCATTTCTTGGAGGAGTACTCGCTTTTGTGAAGTATTAATCACATTATTAGATTCAGCACTCTCCAGAACATCAGTGATAATTGCAGCTGCATGGCCGAGCGGCTCCTCAATTGCCCTTTTCAGCATGAAGGCCTGCGGGGCATAATTTAAAATACGCATGAAATTCATATGCAAGAACAGCTTAAATATCATTTTGATTGTACTTTTAAGTTTTGTTCCATTTTGGTGTTTAAACTTTCAAATATCTAATTTTAGTCCATGCATTTTCAATAGAACTTGAAATTGGTTCTTACGGTAAATTTGAAAGCTTAGGGTCCAAACTGGAACAAAACTCAAAATATAGACCAAAATGGTATTTACACCTAAACTTAATCATGCCAGAGAAATTTCTCCTTGTGAGATTTTCTCGAGGACTGATGGTACTCTAATCTTTTGCGTGAAAAAAATGAATTAAGAACATATTTTTTACCTGAATTGTGAATATTAATATAGAGCTTGAAGATAGTACTTTAAACCAAATTAAACTAGAAGTAATAGATCATAATAAATGGATGTAGAAACCTGGTGCTAAGCTAATGGTAAATGAAATATTTAAGAACAAGACTCTACTCCCAATATAAACAGATCATCAACACAACTAGATATCGAAAAATAGCGGATCCACCAAAGCCAATTCTTTGAAATCGAATGTCCAAAAGCGACTAGGTTTACAGATACTTGGGAAAATGATAAGGATAAATGCTAAGTTTCTACTTCTACCTGTTTTGCCTGTCTTCTAATCTATTCCCTTCTTTACCATTTAAAAGGCAACACACATGCATGTAGACATTGATATAGATTACACATGCCCTTAGAATCGGATTAACAATTAAAAAAAAAGTATCATGCAAAATTAGATTTTAATCACAGGGAGAGGGAGAGAGAGAGAGAGATTTTGCATGTGATGTTGCACCTAATGATCTAGATGTCTTGGGTTCGAGTCTCCCCACCCTCAATTGTTATAATCTCAAAAAAATAACTGGCTCGTAGTAAAAAAAAATCAATGAAAAGAGAGAACAAGAGTAAGACCTGGCCATGGTGGGATATGACAAGAGTGCACGGGTTCTGAAACCAAGGCTCTCCATCAATTTGAACAGGCAATGCCGCACACAATTGTATTCTAATCGACTGACCCTGTGCAAGTCTTCTAGCTCGAGAAAGTCCCACCTGTTCAAAAAAAAAAAAAAAAAACAGCCATGAAACATCTGAACAATGGAGTATGACCCTGAACCCTTACCTAACTCGTGTCTTTGGACTCCTAGCATACACAGAAACTCAGAATCGTCACTCGAATGACTAAATATGAGATCCCTAACATATGACTTAGGATTGATACATGACCTAACACACAAAGTAACCTTGCATCATTGCATGAATTAACCATCCTAGGTCCCTTGACTTATGAAACTGAAGCCAAAAGTAGCATAGCTCTACTGACATCTTGTATGACCTAGTAACCATGAGGTTACAGGTTCGAATCCCCCCTCCCCCGATATTATTGTATCAAAAATAACTTATGAAACTGAACATTTTTTTGTTTTTATTTTATAAGAAATAATTTGATGAGTAAAATAACAATAGAGAGGAATGCCCCAACAGGTTATTACATAAGGCCTCCCCAAGTAGTAGATAAGAGGGCAGAATAACAATTTCATCCTCGAATGTCTACACCAAAATGTAACCATGTTAACTATGGATTAAGAAACAGTAGACTGTAAGTATGGATATTCTCAATCCTGAACTTTAGTGACTAATATTTAATTAACTCACTTTCAACTTTTTAACAATTTAGTCTAGTCCTATAAAATTTGTAATTAAGATTTAGTGATTTTTTTTACATATTTAGATCGATAAACAAACTAGAGACCAAAAGTGTTTAGAAACTAAAAAAACTCAATTATTACGGCCCCGTTTGATAACCATTTGGTTTTTAGTTTTTAGTTTTAAAAATTTTAGCTTATTTTTACTCAAATTTCCTACAATATATTCCATCTTTCCTATAATGGATCTATCTTTACTTAAAAAAAAGTATGTGAGTGCTAACTATATTTCAAAAACAAAAATAAACTTTTGGAAATTACTTTTTTTTTGTTTCCAAATTTTGGTTTGGTTTCTAAAAATATAGGTAAGATATATATCCAAGTAAGAAAAAACATATAGTTAGGTAGTTGTTGTAGGCTTAAATTTCAAAAATCAAAAACTAAAAACAAAATGGTTATCAAACGGGCCTACATAATTAAAATTGACACAATTTATTCTTAAAAAAACACTTAATTTGAGAAAAAAAATCCAAATAGGGATTAAATTGTAACAAATTTTGAAGAGTCCGTACTTCTTGGTTACATGCTAAAGTTCAGAAAGAATCGAGACAAAGTGTTTACACATTAAGGTCTAAGCCTAATAGAAGCTAAGAGGTTATACAGAAACTCACTTCCAGCTTCCAGCTTGGATGCAAACCCCTCTTTTGATTTTTATTTAGAATTAAACAATCAAACTACAAAACTCGCCCTTGATGCTAGCCCATAAAGCATACTAGCATACTAGCATAGCAGCAAAAAACATGAGAAGGCATCATTACACGAGAAGGTTGGAAATAGATCCATCCTACACTTTTATTTATTGATAATCCGGGAACTTGGAGCTTCACTCCTCTAAGTCCGAGGGCACTACTGACCCATACCTAAGCCACGACACTGAGATACATTGGAGGAGAGGAGACATAATTGAGAGGTGTCTACAAATTAATGTCACAAGCCGATCTCGAACCTGGGACTTCAAGGGAAGCATACCCTCAAAGCCCAAGCCTTCGACCAACTGCGTCACCCCTGCAGGACGATTCATCCTTCATAGATCCATCAAATTTGATTTGATATTTTTAAAAATGATGGCACAATAGGATGAGGGAAGCAGGGAGATGGATTTGAATTACTGAATACCTGTAGCTTCCCGAGGTGCCAGGTTCCAGATATACTGACAACCTCAAGTATTTTATCATGCATGGACTGCGGCTCAAAATTATCAAAAGACTCATCCTCATTATGCCAAAGATCCACACCACCCATGTAGCTTCCGATGTTCGCAACAAGTACACCTTCTGCATCCTGTAGATATTCAAATTAAAGTTTCAAATAATCGAGCTCAATTAAATGAAAAATCAGGCCTAGATCATCACATAAATAAAACATAAAAGTATGCACTGATACATGCGAACGAAAAACCTCCAGCCTCTTAACAATTTGAAGAATTCACACCCATAAACTAAAATGTTTCGTCATACCACTGAACATTAGCCAAAAACTTCTAAATATTGATGATACAGTGACAATTAAGTAATGTTTCAAAACCAATGACTTAAAGTTAAGTTATTACCTCAGGAACCTCTACCTCTACACCATCCACTTCCACCCGAACTTGCCATGGAATATCTGCAAATGTCCTATCCATTATGCTCTTGGCTCCTTCTCTTGCATACAGAACTTTGTTCATAAACTGCAATTACGTTAAATAGATTCAGCTAAGTGGTATCAACTACTCAAATAGCCTAAGATCAGATTCACCAAAAATGAAACAACTAGCACGAATTTCTGCAAATGTATGCATAGAACCATAAATATGAAATTTCAAAAAAAACAAAATAATAATAAAGATAATTTTATTTCAAATAAAAAATAAAAGATAAAAGCTTAATGCATACGAGATAATTATCTGTTAGCAACCTACAGAAAACTCATTTATTCTCATTGAGAGAGCGTGCAAGCATGAGAATTCCACCACTAAAAAATATCTGGGTCAAGTTACCTCAGAAGATATCTGTTTATGGGCTATCATTTAAGAATTGGTGTAAAATAAAAGAACAGACATCATTTAGAAAGGGAAAAGGTACAATACAACAAGAAAGAGAAGTATTGAGAATAGATTATATCCCCAATGGAACGGGTCACTTAATTCAATGCATAAGTTATATAAACACTAGAGGATAGATAAGTCACGTGTATTAGATCATAGCTGAATTTGCTAAAAAGTAGTGCACGTGAGGTCGAGAAGCAAAATATCTAAACTATATTAGTATGCACACAACTAAGCTGTGCAAGTAAGTATCCTATGAAAATCATTATCATACAGTAGTAAATCCTCTCAAGCTGAAGCTCTATAAAATGACCAATCTCCATTGTAACTTTGTTTTTTGGCATAAAAAAGTTCACAAAATAGCCGCCCAACACAAAAATATATTTTGCTCATAAAATAATCCACATTCTGAAACAAAGTAAGACACAAGTCTAATGTCCAAAATTTAATGATGTTAGGCATTACTATGCAAAATAGCAAACTGCCTTTTCTATTAAACAATTAATACAGTTATGGTCAGCATAACCTTATAAGATGGACTGTTTTCAAGGAAGTTAAAGTTATGATTTAAGACTACAATCTTCATTACCTGGTTATAGAATTTTTCTGGATTTTCCTCCCGCAAATTATGTATGTCAAGGGCAACCTTAGCATCACATCCAATTCCTGCATTTGGGAGACAAATACGTAATAATTATATCACAAAAAATGGTAATAATGAAGTAAAATATGAGCAAAGGAAGAAAGTAGGAAAAAAGACATGCGATTCAGATGCGCCCAGAAGTTGGTCTTATTGTGTCAACAAATTATCTTTATTATAATTATTCTTATTATCACTAAAACGTGTTAACATACCAAGATAATTATTCATAAATTGTGGAGGTTTGAGCTGATTTCCATGTTGATCCACTATTGCCACCTTCCAACGGTCAAGAATGGACACGGCAGCATTTTCTACATGATGCAAGACTGTACAAAAACCCCCCTGACTCTCCACTGAGCCCAAACCACCACCCCAGTTTAATACTCTAGCAAGATCATTTCCTGTTCCAGCAGGAAGAATAGCAACTGGGGGAGGTGAAACAAAATTTTGCTTGTCTATACAGTTGAGAACCCAACCAACTGTTCCATCGCCCCCACATATAAGAACTTTGAAGTGCGGCACTTTTCTGAATAAATAAAGACCAGATTCTGGGCCTTGTTCAGAACCCAACTCAATAACCTGAAATATTAGCATAAAGTCCATGATAATTAACCTCAAGAATATCTTTCTTTTTTTTTATAAGAAAAAATTTCATTAATATATGAAGTTAGAATAGGAACCCCAAAAGGTTACAAAAGGAACTCCAACTATTTAGAAGAGTGTCATAACTATAGCTATGAAAGGTGGGAGATTGTTTGCACCAAGATACAACCAGAAGTAATATTATCAATGGACACCGCAAAAGAAATAGCTTGCAATGAAAATCATTAACACTTGCAATGAAAATAGAATTCTCAAAAGATTTTTTTTTTTTTTTTTTTGAAGAATTCTCAAAATATTTAAGGTAACCCACACATTTAAAAAAAAAAATTATTTCACATAATAACTAAAAGAAATAGTTACTTCAGACTTCATGACTTCAACATTGTATACATATTAGATAAAACCAGACATATATGCTACAACCTCCCTTCTTCAAATGCCATAAAGAAAGGAAATTGTGTATAAGCTATACAAAAAGCGTTGTCATGTGCAACATTTATCACCAGGGAAAAACTATAGTACAAAGCAGGCTGAATAAATTACTTTAGGCTATAGTATACAACAGTTTACTTCTAAGTTAAAGCCTACCTGAATAGATTGGAGAAAAAACCATACCTGCACAGGGTTCAAAAGCATGTTTAACCGCTGTTTGAGAGAATCTCCACGGCGGGCACCACTTTTCTTGTTGATAAACACTAACAAGGGGCGTGAATCTGGAGGAAACTCAACCACCTCATATATCAGGTTCATTCCTAAGATGTGAGATTCATCTTTCTGATTGAGTGAACTTTTTGAAATATTTTTATCGAGTTTATCACCATTTTGTTGTTGAACCTCTGAAGTTCTGATACCATTACAGTTTTTTTCAGTTTCATGATAACCATTAGCCATGCGATGAGAATCAGTTGTGCTTTCAGTAGACAGATCACGAGTACTGCCACTTCTCCGTATGTGAAGAGATGGTTTACGACCATGTCTGTTCTTCTTACTCTGATTCCTTATACTTGCACGCACTGAGGATGCAATCTCATTTGCTCCATATGTGATGGAGCTCAAAAATCCACCGGGAGACGTCCTAATTGACTCCTTGACATAAAGTGGTGACAGAATTAACCTTCTAAATGAACCTAAGTCACATATATCACCAGTTTCATTACACATACTACTATGGCAGTCAACATGCACCAGGCGTTGGCACCATAAGCAACACCATATTGGAGAACCGCCAAGAAAAGACCCATTACATGGTTCTTCACAGTAGCTGCAGAAAGAGGTGTCATCAGATTGGTCAGTAATCTCTGTCCACCGAACAGCCCATTGGTGCATCACATGCTCAAAGCCAATCATAGATACACACTTGCAATCCTTTTGAGCATTAGAAGAACAGCCTAGGTGAGCTGCAACACCACAAATGTTGCAACGGTGAAGAAAACTATCTGAAGCAACCATAGGACCAAGAGTCTGTGAAGGGGATACACACTTTAAGCATACACAACAACTCAAATTCTTTCCACGGGACACAGATTCTAGAATCCAGTCGTGTGCAGCTACAGGAACTTTATTAGTTTTCTTTGGGTTTCTCTTCGACCTGGCTATAGCTTTCATCCAACTCAAATTGATATTTCTTCGCCATTGAAAGGCCGTAAAGGCTATGGTCAAAACTCCAATGATGGCAGCAGAAAAGCAAGAAATAACAAAAAGGCGATCGGTTGGATTCTTGCTGTTCCAACTGGGGAACAAGAGTCCAATTTCCCAGTCGTCGTCCATCTTTTTTTGTCACGGGTATGAGAAGAGAACCATCTAATATCTGAATTAGGAAATTCGGCTCAATACAGTCGACAGCCAGTTACCCCTCAAACTCCAACATAGTCCAAATCAAATGATAAACCACATTTCAGTAACTTAGTCCAACATAATAGTGACATTACCAATTCATAGGTGGCAACTCACTATTAAATCTTTTCACCTCTCAATATCAAGAATGTAACCCCCACACACACTTCCAAGGAGTCAAATAAAATACTGGGAAACAATCGCATATCACCTGAAAATGTGAAACACTAAAATGTAAAGGACAAAACCTTGAAAGTATGAACGCCAATCACTGTCATCTGAAATTCCAATTAAATCCTATGAATAATGAATGCCAAGATCACATTGCATTCTAGAACAAAATATTGAATAGAACACGCTAAATACTAAGGCCCCGTTTGATAACCATTTGGTTTTTTGTTGTTGTTTTTGAAAGCTTGCTTTTACTCAAAATTCTTACCATGTGTTCCACCTCTCGTACAATGTATCCATCTTTCCTTAAACAAAGTAGGTGGATGCTAACCAACTTTCAAAAACAAAAACAAACTTTTGGAAGCTACTTTTTTTTGTTTTCAAATTCTGGTTTGGTTTCTACAAATATAGGTAAAATGTAGATATCTAAGTAACAAAAAAACATGTGGTAAGGTAGTTGTTGTAGGCTTGAATTTCAAAACCCAAAATAAAAAATCAAATGGTTATTAAACGGGGCCCAAGGGATTCAACAAGATTTACAAAGGTTGACTCAATAAAAATGTAGACAAACAACTAGCAAAGGAACACCAAACCCAAGAGCACAAAATACTCCTTCGATGTCTCCGGTGCCTGGCCTAGGGACGGGCGTGGTTACCCTTGTTTCAAAAAAGATTAAACGTGTTCTAATCCTCCTCTAAATTCCTAAAACAGATACATACCGAATTCGATCACGAAAAATGGCGAAAATGGGGAAAAAGAAACGTTATGGATGAATTAAACTTACTGAAAACAATGAGTGGAGAACAGGATCGAATGGGGCGATGAGAGAAAACCCTAATCCTTGAATCGAAGGAATCGTGGGAAGACCCCAATCCGGAGCTTTCGCTGTCGGGAGAAAGGTACGGATTGAGAATTTTCAGACGGAACTGTATCGTTCGTCGTCGTCGTTCTCTACACCCTTTTGATTTTGCAAATCATTTCATTTTTAGAATCTTTTTTTTATTTTATTTTATTTTATTTTGATTTTCACAAATTATAGATATAAGATTCCATCAAAATGAATCTTCTATTCCCACTGGGTCCCACATGTACTTTAGGACGTGGCACGGGTTGATTCGGACAGCTGGACTTCTGATTGTGACACGTCCGACTTACTTCTCTTTTGTTAATTCCGCGGCCAATCAGTGTCTGTCTTCAGATAATTCCAATTTCCACATATACTTCAGCTTTTCTTTAATTTCAAAAAAAAAAAAAAAAAAAAAAACCTTTCTGATTTTAATAAATACTATTATTTTACGGTTCTTATAAATACATTTTTTTAATACTACGAGAAAAATGGTGTACTATTATGATAATGAAATTTAAAAAATGAGGTGTCAGTAAATGATCAATGCACGTATTATTTATCAAAATTTTGAAGTTTTAGTAATTATTTAATTTTTTATGTACAAAAATTAAACCTATTAACAATGCTTTACGTATGATTTTTTTTATTATTATTGTTGTTAAGAAGGTATTGCCATTAATTTAGAAAAAGAAAAGATTTGACTTCGATGGGGGACAATAAATATCTTTTCACATTCAGCCCCCTTTCCTAAGATCCCATTTCTACTGGAAAATAATATTTTTCTTTTTTCAAATTAAGCTATATCCTATGAACTTGGATTAGCTAATTTTTTATATTTAAAAACTTAGATTTGGGGAATATATTTTATTTAAAACAAGATCAGATCCAAAATTGGATTAAATCATTGACTTAAAAACTGACTTAAAAAGATGATGAATTAATTAATCATAAAATAATTAAAATCCCAACCTAATTAGATTTTGCCTCTTCTCTCTCATATTAAGTACCAAAAAAAATAAAATTCATAAATGCAGATATTTTTTTTTTTTGGATAAGAAACAATTTCATTATAAGTATGAAATTATGGCAATGCCAGTAACAATTACAAAATAGATCTCATATTGTTCAATAGAGAGTCATCAATCTTAAATGCAGAGATCATCAATCTTAATTGTTAATTTCATGAGTTGTATATATGAAGAGTGAATAATTGACCACCAAAGAGTTGTATAGTAAACAATTGAAAGGGAGAATAGAATCCATGAGATCATAAAAGAATACCCTTTATTGCAAGTTGAACTTATTATTGTCCCTATTGGTTCTTATCAAGTCAACCCAAATATTTCTAGCTCCTTGCAAAATATGCCATCATGTTCATTCATCCAAAATTTAAATTAAAAAAAAATGATAACGAAACCAAAAAGTAGAATATGTTGATTAGAAATGAAGAGTGGAATTTTTGCATTTAACTTATGACAGCTAATACTACTGGAGAAATGAAATGAAAGCTAAATAACAGCTACACTGGCTAACTATTCCACAGAAAAGAAAGAAAAAGTTACAAATTTGATCCTACCAAAAAACAGAATTTAGCCCCTATGATTTCAAAAGTGATGATTCAAAACATTTTGCTTCTAATACTATGGACTATAAAGACACTAATAATATGGACTTTATAAAGTTTGATCAAACATGGGGTAAAAAGTCACTTATAAATTTTTCCAAGTGATGTGTATCAAAGTGGACATGGCTCAACAGTATGGTATTTGATATAAATCATCAAGCAACCAAAACTCAAACAACTAAAAAACCCTAAAACCCAAAAAGAAAAGACATTTACTATAAAAGAATACTCAAGGTCCTAGAAACCAATCATCTTGGAACTTGATATACTTATGCTAGTTATTTTATTAAAAAAAAACAAAAAGTATGTTCATAAAGCAAAGCCAAACAGAAATAAATCCTTTGAACCACAATGAAGCACAGAAAGTCTGGTACCTTTGAAACCTCTGATGGATCTGACCAAAATAACCACGATGCCTCTGAGAATTCTGATATCATTATATCACAACAAATAGGATGATTTGGGTAGGGATTAAAAATCAACACTTGATAATATATATTTTTTATTACTTCAGCTAAAATACTGATAAGGATTTACAATTTTTACATGTAACCGCCAAATAATCTGTAAACTGGAATATCAGCCCACTAATTTCGAACCCGGCTCTGTGCCTCCACACCTAACACTCAATTTCTTTTTCCTAAATAAGAAAGGCTAAAGCTTAAATCATGAATAAAAAACCCCATACAAGTACAATTAATACCTGGGTTTAGGGATGCATGGAAACTTCTGGAAAACAACTGCACTTCTTCTGCCCTCCCCCATTTGCAGGAAAAAAATAAAGGAAAGAAAGAGAGAGCATTGCAATTTCTTTTGTACATCAAGTGTGAAGGGACCTATTTATATTACTCAAAATGACATTGAAGAAGACCTAACTTGCACATATCTAACAGCCTCATTTGATTTCAAGAAGATAACTTAGAAATCATTTCTCTCTAGCATTCTCAATTATATGGTTCTATTTGTGAAGCATATTGACTATAAGTTGAAAGAAAATCGACCCGATAAGCATTAGGGATATAGAGATAATTGGCCGACGTGAACAAGATCAATCAATTACTAATTAAAGTGAAAGACATTGTACCCTGTCAGGAAGATTTCTAGGAATGGGAAGTGCAGTAACATATTTCTGGGGGCAAGATCTCTGAGAACTTGTGGTTATATCAGAGGATGATGAGGCCTCACCTCCATCAACTTGTCCTCGGCTATGGAACTTGGCAAACCGATTGATAACAGAGAACTTCTCAAGATCTTGGCATTCGATTCTCAAATCTAAGATTGAAGCGCTCTTCTCCCCTCTGGCATGGAAAAAACAGCGTATTACCAATTTAAAGCAAAACAAATCAACGAGACAGAACCAAATACGAAGCAATAGCACAGAAACAGCGGACACCAAAAGATGAAAATATTTGTGATTAACAAGCTGAAACAATACAATATTAGCATCATATAATCAAATATTCCGGACAAGAAAAATAATAAATCCAATTGAGACATTAAAACTACCTCAATAAGTCATCTTCCATCTTCTGCGCTCGACTCAGGAAGTCCTCCAAGCCTTCTATAAATTTATGATCACCAGTTTTCCCAGACACTTTAGGTCTCTCAGAAAGGCTAAAAGGCACATACGAAAACGAACACTGTATTAGTATAAACAAATATGTAAACAACGTGCAACACATCGTCCTTCCCCTTGCATAGAAATTCAAGATTGTATTAACATAGAGGAAAGTTCTTACAAATTTCTGCTTTCTGGATGCAAAGCATCATCAGTTCCTGTGGAAGAAGCTATATTACAAGCATCCCCTGATGCTAGCCTCGCAACAAGATAAGCCACACTCTCATAATGTAAGCTGGCATCTGAAGAGAGAGTTGTAAAAGGAGAAGGACGAAGGAGTTGTTGAACTAGCTGCGTAGTCAAGTTAAGCCTTCTCTTCAGTTTTATCATCAGTCCATCATCGATCAATTCAACTCCATCTTCTTTCTGTCAAAGGGTTGATTGCAATAAGAATCATCTTTTTTAACAGATTAAGCACTCTGACTAAATCAGACATCTGGAATAACAAACACCAACTACTCAAGAAAATCGTAGTTTAACAATTAGCATACCTTCTCCATCAGCCGGTTGGTTGCCCGAGCCCAGTCAACACCAGCCATGCTGCAGACAGAAAACACAGTGGATGAACATGCATTAAGAAATAATAAATTAATCAAGCAATAGAATAAATCCATGAAGTCGACCTACCACAAGATATTTTTTTGCACAGGAAGGAGAATGTAAATAACAAAAACCAAATTTGCACAAATAAATAACTTTTTTAAAAAATACAGAAAATAGATCAAATTTGTAAATCCACAAAGAACATAAAATGTGAAAATAACATGTCAAAAAGACATTTTTTGAAACTTTCAAAGAATTCCAATCCTTTAACTAAAAAATATTGGATGAACATGCAAGGAGTCTTTTTTTTCTCTTTTGAACAGTCACTTCCAGTTGAATTTCTAGTCAAATCTTTTGTAGCAGTTTCTTTCCATTAAATAAAATAGTTTAGTTATATTCCTCTGAGGGGAAGAGAACAACCTTATATCCTCCAGCCTTCTAAGACTTTGTGTCATTTCTTCATTCCATGGTAACAGTTCAGGTGCAGAGCTTTTACGCTTTTTTGGTCTTAGAGAAGCCAAATTTTGATTGATGAAATCAAGTGGCAATGGTTGACCTTGTTCTATCGACATGAGAGCTGAACTCTCCCGTGCATTATTGTGCTCACTACCATCAGCAGACGCATTGGCTTGCTTTGAAGGAATTAGAGCAACGCCATCAGGAGGCTTTTCAACAATGAAAGATTGATCTAAAGACTTCATGATTGCATTTTTAGGTACAGGAAATACAGTTGAAGTTTGTCCATTTTTAAGGGTTCCGTACTGGTCAAACCAAGACGGTGCCATTTGGGGACTAATTTGAGAATGCTCGCCTCTCACACAAGATGCAATCTCACTACTAGATGATACATCGGCATCCCCTTTCTTTGATGAAAAATTTACCACAACTGCATCTAAACGTGAAATGGAAGTTTGGTTAAGTAATGACTCCCTGACAGCATCACTTTGAGTTTGTCCATGAGATAAAAGTTGACCCCCATCTATGGCAACTTGCTGAGAATCTAAATCACAATCAGGACCTTTAAACCTCTTCCCACTTCTGTTACTTGGGTCATTATCTGCACTTTTCATGGCATGCATTTGGTGCAGTAAGGAGTAATGGTGCTGCGAACTAATGTTTGGATGTAAGGAATGACCAAAAGTGCCAATATTTACTGGAGTAGCCAAAGAATTTGATGGTGATGCACCAATTGAATGATGTTCAGCAGAATCGAGTCCACCAGATACACTTGCGACCTGCGGGGAAATTTCACTCTTCCCAACTGAAACTTGCTTGCCAGGGCTTTCTTGCATTTGTGTTTCTCTCCCAATAATATTTTGCATATTCATGGAATTTTCACCAGGGGGCATAGCCTCTAGTTTCAATTTCTCTCGACGATCAGTCTTGTTTTGCCCAGAAAAACTCTTGTCTGAATTGTTCATATGCATATGAGATTTAAAAATATCTGAGGCAGCTTTTGATTGCTCCGCTTGTAGTGAATGTTTCTGGGTTGTGACACTCGCCCACTCATTAGTTGAGACTTTTGAGAAAGAAGCCCGTTGGGCCATGGTCACAGAACCCAATTCCTGTGCAAGCTGGGGGGAATTTTGTGCATTAGATATTTCACCACTGCTTAGCTGAGATGTGTCGGCGGAAGAAACTAGGTTCATTTGGAGACCACTTCTGGAAATATCTGTTGACCCCATTTGAATATTCTCAACTTGCTCAGAAGTGTCGTCAAAATTTCTTGAATGAATACCAGCTTTATCTGAAAACACATTAGCAGAGACTAGATGCTGATTATGAAGATAACTTCTAGGATAAGGAAAAGCAGATTGAGAAGCTGGAGACAAGTTTCCTTGAGCATTGATATGAAGGATTTTATTGCCAATATGTCCAGAAGTACCAGCAACATTATTTCTCAAATCTTTCTGTTTAGAGGCAGCAGGAGCCAACATCATACGACCATGTTCTCCTGTTTCAGAGGTATAATGGGCTGAGGAAACCATGGGCGAGGAACAATGAGAAGATAGAGCAGCATCTTGCATGGACATGCGTTGAGGGGGACCCAGTTGCAAACCAAAAACTTGAGAATCAGAGGGCTGATTACGTGGTGCTTGACCAACTGATCCATCAGAAGTTTCAGCCTCACCTATTTCAGAAGAATGATTACGGTAAGAAGGACTATGTGCTGTATTACCATGTTCTCTTGGTTGGTCTACTTTGTGAAGAAGCTCAAGCATATTTTGGCTGCAAAAAAAAAAAAAGAATCAATGAGAAGGATTTACATTTTTCAAAAAAAAAAACGGCAAATTGGAGCTTTGCTCCCTTATATCCGGAGCACCACTGGCCCGTCCCTAGACCGTGGCATTGGGATACTTCAAACAAATATAATACTTTTTGTTTCATTGCCAATATATGTGTGTGTGCGCGCTGCGCGCACGCGTGTATATGTATGTATAATACTTTGTTCATAAATGAAATATAAACCAGATAAAAGGTTGGAAAAGAACTCACCAAATACACAAAACTAAGGAGAAACTACCTTTGAATAGAAAATTTGGTAAATAAAAGCTACCATTAGAATGTCTTTTTTTGGATAAGAAACAACTTCATTCATGTATGAAATTATAATGTCATAGGGCAATTACAAAATACCACTCCAATTAGCAAGGGG